>CAAKHB010002021.1:0-53871 GCA_901007665.1 Aeoliscus strigatus | reverse complement strand
GTCCATGTGCAGGGTGAATCACACACACACACACACACACACACACACACACACACACACACACACACACACACACAGAGTTAGACAATCATCTGCCCAGCCGACTATGACTATAACCTCCAGTCTTGCATGTTCATGTCTGTCTGTGGGCTTTGGTTTTCTCCTAGTGGAGGTAATTACTTATTTCCAAGTCTCTGTGTCAGATAGGGAGTCTGCAGAGGCTGGGCTGGGGCCAGCATGCAGGGGAAATACTTTTCTCTGTGTGTTGTAATGTTGTGATTGACACAGCAGACGGGATGAGGCAGGGTAGTGACAGGTAGCCCAGGTGAACATCCTGCCGGCTGCTAGCGTGGACCTGTGAGGACCTGCCAGCAGAGTGGAAAACATGCTGCTGGGCTGCTTTGTGATTGACTGTCTGCCATCCTGCCACCCAGAGATTTTGGTTTTCTGTAATCCACTTTCTAAAATTTCCAAACTGGTCACAACAGACTGAACCCACTTTTTTCGTGGAACAAGAACCAGACTGCCAAAGGGTTCAGCAGATTACAGGCCACCCAGATCCATCCAAGAATGGGGGTCTCAGTGGCCTGCAGCCGGGAAGTGACAGATCCACGCTCTGTTGCCCACCGCTACAGTATGTCGCTGTGGCATTTCCAGGAAATCCTCAGGGGACTTGAGGAGGGGCTGCTGGGAAGTAGGGGGTGGCTTGGTGTAATGGACACAGGGTGAGCATGAGGTTATCCTCCGGTTTCCCCTCAGCAGATCGTCAGCACCCATATATGGAAGAGGAGGACCATCACTTGTTCATGTTTTGACCATTCCTGAACCACTTCACCACTGACATTTAGGGCAAAGGTTTTGTAGCTGCCGCCCCCCCAGACCACTCATCTCTGTTTGACCACTTCTACTGTGACGTCTTTTATTTTCTGTGGCCCACAGATGTGTGTGTTTAGAGCATCTAAATATTTGTGTTGTCCAGTCACAGCAGCTGCACATCAGAGATGCAATGAATCACCAGCCTGAGTGTGCAAAAGGAGACAAATTCATGATTAAAAAGAAATGACTGGATTCAGCCCCTTGTGGTCATGATCATTAAGTATAAACACGTACATTTATTACTTCCTGAAAGGGAGTACAAACAAACCCCTGAATAAGAGAGTTAGAGCTGATGATAAACCTGGTTGGTACCGTGATGAAGATATGTATGAAATTCACTCCATTATAAAACTGTAACTAAACCGTAGTACACTAAAACTAATGGATTTTATTCTCAAAATGTTTGACCTTAATTGACAGACTTAATCCAGTATAATATTTAGTGATGCTTATGTTGATAGCTCAGCTAATGTAATTTATACAGTAAAAGTACAAGTATACATGTGCTGTCTGCTATATATGCTATCAAAAGTTAAAATACTCACAGTACAGAATGTATTTATTGCGTTATATGTATTTTAGATTTTTTATTTTTTTATTATTATTATTATTTTATTATTATATATATATATATTTTTTTTTTTACTTCATCGGCGTGAGAGCAGTATTCTGATTTATTTCAGGTAATGGCTGTGGACATACCCTGTTGGGCACACAATCTGGCACCTTGGCCTCTCAGAACTATCCTGGCACGTACCCCAGTGACACCTGGTGTCAGTGGAGGCTTCGTGTGCCAGAGGGTCGAGCGCTGCGACTCCTGTTTGCAGATTTTGACGTCGAGAGCAGTTCAGGCTGCAGCAATGGTTCTCTGTTAATCACTGATGAGACGGGGGAACCCGGCCTGGGTAAGTCCTCCACAGTGTGTGCGACAATCATTTGCAGGATTCCTCATGTTTCTTTCGTGAAATATCATCGGATGCAGTTCTGCTGCAGTGCGTCATTACCGTCCTCACCACGACCGTCACATACACACAGAGCATGTCGACCCGTTGATGACAGAGATGGATTTCACAGCAGACGCACGTCGTCCATCCAGGTGGATTAATTTGTCCTGAGGCCATAAAATGTTTTAAGACACACCAGAAGGAGGAGCTGTGAGACTTAGGTGTAATGTGTAAGCAGACCAGCTGTCTTGTTAGTACAAACCGTAATGTGAAGTCCTTAACATCGACTCTAGGTTGGCGTGTGTCCTCACAGTTTGTGGCTCTGTGTGTTTACAGGTCCAGTCTGTGGGAAGCTGAATGCGTCCCAAAAGAATGTGACACTTAAAGGCAAGGAAGTGACGATAGCCTTCAAGTCGGGGCCACACCGCTCTGGACGAGGGTTTTTGCTGTCCTATGCCACTGACCAGTATCCAGGTAGGACTGTAACGTGATTACCTGAGCGGTGGACATGTACTTTGATCACAGAAATATGTGCTCATTTGTAGTTTGATGTTGGAAACTGTTCAGAAGTGTACGCTGGTGTGAGCGCATGCAGTGTGTGATTTCTTCTTGTTTATGTGCAGCTGTGTGTGAATGTGTGTGAGTCACCGCTTATTGGCATTCATCCTCCATCGCTATCTTTGCTTGAGCGTGTTTGCTCAGAAAACAGGAGTCGTCTCCTTCTCTCAGGCTGAAAGGAGCGAGGCCTCAGGCTTCCTTCTTTCGCTTGGAGTAGTTGAATAATTTTCCTCGTCAAGGAGTTGAGTCAACATAAGGACCATATTCTCACTTTCAGCTAACGCAGCATGAAGTCACGTGTATAGTTGATATGAATTTGAATAGCAGTTTCTCAATTGCACATTCCTTCGTATAAATAACCATTTTTGTTCGATACTTGCGGCTCGTTTCCTTTTCTCTGGATGAGATCATTTTTACAGTCTCCTGTGTTGTCGTTGTTTATGAAATGCGGTAATGTCTGGTGTTGACGCCTGTGTGTGGACACACAAACCGCTGTCTGTTAGCTGTGATCACACGGGAACCAGTCGCTGTACTCGTGAAGTGTGACAGAGTCCGTGGAACAAAGAGCTTAGTCACACCAACAGTGAAGGCTGCTCATCCCCTCATGTCGCACTGTCTCATCCATGTGTTTGTGTGTGTGTGTGCCCGACTGGAGATGGTTGTTATGTAAGCTCCACAGTCACCACTCGCTTATCAACAAGTTCTTTGCCATGTTCCTGTTTCACATGGTCCCATCTGTCTCCCTGTTGTAGATCTCGTCTCGTGTTTACAACGAGGATCTCATTTCAGCTCGCAGCAGCTGAGGTTGGTGTTTGACTTCTACACTTATAGTACACTAATAGTTAATGTTTCAGGAAGGAAACGAGCTGCTCTCATGTCTCCCCTGCTGTTTCTCAGTGTCTACTGCCCGGCCGGCTGTAAGAATGCCGCAGGAGACGTCTGGGGGAACTCTGAACACGGCTACAGAGACGTACGTACGCCTGTTTCCTTCTAACTTGTCCACGAGAGCTTTATTGAATTAGTCAATGACAGATGGAACTTCCGCGTCCCTTCTGCTACAGACGTCAGTCCTGTGCAAGTCTGCCGTTCACGCCGGAGCTACATCTGATGGTGTGGGAGGTCGCATCACTGTGACCCGCGAGAGAAGTCTTACGCTCTATGAATCCACCTTTGCCAATGGAATCCTGTCGAAAATGTGCGTGTGCTGCAATTTTATTCAACACGTGTGCATTTGTATTTTTCAGGCACTGATCTATCAATTTTATCCAACAGGGGATCATTATCTGAAAAGAAGCTGCTCTTCACTCAAGGTAGCACTTGTTTACGACCTGTTATTTCCTCTTCTGCTGGACAGTTTATTGAGTTATAAACATGTTCAGTTCCATCCATCAGTCCATGCTTTGCTCTGGTTTCCCCACAGAATGTAAAAACATCCTGGCGGTTTCTGGCTTAAATGCCTCATCTCTTTGGGACAAAAACAATGAAAAGCACAGAATATCTTGGTCGTCCACAAACACAGATTCCAGCCATGAGTTCCTCCACTGGGCAGCAGACACCAATGACCCACACCCCTGGGTGGAGCTGGGGCTCGGAGAAAAAAGCACAATCACAGGTAGGTTTGAAAGTTTGTGTGCACAAGTTGAAACGCTTTGATGAACGCAGACCGTATACGACAAGTGCACTGAAAGAGTGAAGCGTCTGGAAGCAGCTGAGGACGTCCAGTAGACTCTGATATACCTCAGTCACACATCTGGGAAGGCCAAACGTGTCCGGATGCACACAGGTCATCACGACAGTGGATATTGTCCCTGCTCATGTTCAGTTCATGTTGTCAAATGTACGGAAAGGGTTTGTTTCATTTGTGTCATCGGAAAGTTACAAATATTAAAAATCCTGTGCGCTTTTTTTCATCAGGACTAATTACCACAGGATCACATGAGTACTACATAGAATCCTACATTCTTCTGTTCAGCAAGGACAGAAGGAACTGGAAGCTTTACAGAGGCGCTCTCAGCAAGGAAACAAAGGTCGGTATCTCAAGCGGACAGTGAGACAATCTCTGTGCCGTCGTGTTCTCCGTGAATGAGCAGCGTGAGCGCTCTGGTTCCCAGGTGTTCCCGGCCTACACTGACGGCCACCTGCGGGTGCTCAACAGCCTGTTTCCCCCCGTGGTAGCTCGGTTCATTCGACTGCAGCCACAGACCTGGCGTGGCCGCGTTTGGGCTCAGATCCAAATCCTGGGCTGTCCTTTTGCCAAGGTCACACCAAGGTCCCGCTTCTTTGAAGGTGGTTAGTGCTACCGTTTATCCCCAGTAATCTGCTCCCCTGGCTGCCCCAGCACTGTGAATCCACGTCTGTGTGTTTGCTGTCATGTCCCGTCCTCCTGTTGTTGGACAGAATCTCCGTCCATCAAAGTGAACATGGCGGTTCCGCTCCCTCAACCTTCTCCCACTCCCACAGAGGTTCCAGTTTTAGTGGAAACAAGAATAAGTACGCACGTCTCATCCGTTCTAATTTAGTGTGTTGGACCTTTAACAGAAATACAACATTTCCTCCTCATATCTAATGTCTATATTGTAATAAACTGCATTCCTTCCTCACACGTGTACAACTGTTGACTTGCCCAAACACCTCCAATCCTGCAGGCTCCAGTCAGCCAGTCATAGTCGCAGTGGGAGTGGTCCTGGGGCTCATCATGTGTGCCAGTTGTCTGTTGGCTGGAATCTGGTGGCGGCGGAGGTACCGTATGTTACTACACACCACCTCATTAATGGAGCTGCTGTGTTTTGTTGTGTTTGCTAATGTTCTAAAATCTTCCTTCATAGGAAAAAAGACTCACAAATGAAATACTCCGTGCCGACGAGTAAGTCAACTACCGCCGTCCTTTTTACGTCCCAGTCCTCTGCGTCTAAGCTTCTGACGGTGTTTGTCGCCCAGTAGGTTGCCAGAGTTTCCAGGCTAAAAGTTTCCCGTGCCCACAGTCGGAGCTTATCTCCTACCCTCTGGAGCGAAATATCCACGACACTCTACCCACCCCCCCTCTGAATGGTGAGAAACACAACGTGTTCATGGCCCGCGGCTGGCGTTTGGCTTCTCCAGTCGTGGCCCATTCATTTTACTGGTAATTTGAACGTTTCCCGCTCTAACCGTCTCTGGGCTCAGTGGTCAGTTTGAGACTTCACAGCTCTCTCCATGGGCTGCCCCCTCCCTCCCCCGCCTCAGCCCATCACCCAGTTGCAGTCTAAACATTCCTTTCTCTGGTCCACGGAGCCTCTCTGAAAGAGACCTTTTAATTGGAGCTCGATAAAGGCTGCTCACCCCCCTCTCTCTCCCTCTTCTCTGCCTCCCCCGAGCGAGGGGACCCTTCACTGAGAGGTTCAGTGATAAACAGTACAGTGGGTCAATGCTAAGACAATCCAAGCCCTCACTGAAGCCTTTCTAATTAAAATAGCTCTGGCTCTGAGGTTGCCAGGGCTCTTGACTGGCCTCCCACTGCACAACCTCTCCTGCTGGGGTGAAGAGTAGAGTCTGGTGGGGTCTGAGTACTTCACTGTCAGCCCCCGTTCCTGCGATGAGGAAGGACATTGTTGGTGGGCAGGCAGCTAATGAAGGGGCTCGATATTGGCCTGGTATGAGACTGGTTTGGAGAGCTGCGCTTCCTTTTCACTGCAGAAAAAGATGCAAATTAGTAATAGAATCTTCAAGACTCCTTCATGAGGAAGTGGCTGCTTTTTGTCAAAGGCGGATAAAATGTCGATAAGCAACTTTTTTAGGCAATTAAAAATAGTTTTTACCACTGTTGCTGAAGTTGTCCTACAGTCTGACAATTTTTGTGTGGGAGAGCATCAAGCTCTGACAGCTTGGCGGTCCGTCATTGGCGGTAACACTTCATTCACAACAACCCTCTTTTTTGCAGACTATGCCGAGCCAGCTATTGGACAGAAGGTTGGGTCGACATTCAGACCTTCCACAGATGAAGGCTACACCGTCCCCTTCACCTTCAACCATTACGACACCCCTGGAAACCTGCCAGAGTACGCCGAGCCGCTTCCTCCAGAGCCTGAATATGCCACTCCGTTCGGGGAGCAGGAGTCCGTCCAGCCAATAAGCAGTGCACACGGCCCTCCGACGGCCGTATCTGCTGCTACCAGAACCACGTCCAGCCACAGTCAGTATGACTGCCCCTCTCACAGGATGCTCTCCAATGGCTACTGCACTCCTGCCCTTCACGCCAACGGGCCACGCCCACTCAGTGTGGTCTACGCTGAGCCCAAGTCTTGTGACGTTACACTGCAGAAGCACACATATCAGGAGCCTTTGTGAACTCAGAGGAAAACAAGTCTCACGGGCAGCGTGCTGGGAGCAGAGGATCGCTCAGATTCGAGTGAAGTGGATGCCAAGCTGGACAGCGTTGGCCAAAGCAAACTATGGTGGACCGAGGTGAAACTTTTGACACTGAAGTACCCAAAGAGGAGAGTTCAGTACTCTGAGTTGTTTGAGAGCCACAGAGGCACAAATATCTCATTCTGGGAAGTTGACAGTACTAATGTTTTCTTATAAATAACTCGTGTTGCACAATGAAGATGCAGGTCCAGAAAGTCCTGGAGATGTTTTTATCAGTGAAATGTTTAATGGCAAGCTGCAGCACTTTGAGAAAACAGAACTAACACTGTGTATCTGGATCCATTCTAATAGAAAGAACAAGTGTCACTGTTGAATTTACTCACAACAAATGTCACCACATGACAAAGACTACAAATACTCCACTGTGGTGACATTGTTACTATGATTTTATATGACCAGTAGGTGGCTCTAGCGAGCTTTAACAATAATGGATTGTGTCACTCTGTGTGCAGTCTTTGTGTCTCGGTGCCTTATCCTCAAGTAACGGACACAACATTTTTTAAATACAAAAAAACGCATTTTTCGATTATTTTACACAACGAAG
The DNA here is from genome assembly GCA_901007665.1 of Aeoliscus strigatus. Classification (NCBI taxonomy): domain Eukaryota; kingdom Metazoa; phylum Chordata; class Actinopteri; order Syngnathiformes; family Centriscidae; genus Aeoliscus; species Aeoliscus strigatus. The sequence continues at coordinate 46,545 of CAAKHB010002021.1, read as the reverse complement.
GTACAACAGGTGTGTTGGTGGTGTTAGGATGGAGGAGTTTCCTTCACATGAATGTGCAATTCAGCCTGCTACAAGACACAGATACCTCATTCAAACTGCTGGGTGTTGTTTCCTGCCACGTCCAGAAGGAATCACACAAACCTAACGTACAAAAAAGGCATTTGGCCTCTTTGTACGTTAGGTCAGACTAATTTCTTTTTACCACTTTCCTGTTCTTAATATATCATTAAATTACTGTGGGTTGTCTTACACATTTTGAATTTAAACTAAATTGCTCAAATGAATCAACTTGAAATGAACTGATTTCTAAACACTGTTTATAACATTCAACATAAAACTAAAGTACAAAACAGTTCAAGAATTGTTCAGATTACATGTTATAAACTAAGTGGCAGTAGTTACACCTTACTTTTAAGTTGTACTGTTTGTATTGTTGATACATTTACTGTGATACAAAACTTTCACTGATGCAAAAGGCACAATAAAACATTAAGAAATGGTTGGCCTGTGATTTCAGCACACAGCTGCAACGTTCTGCAGGTAGACCACCGATTGAAGAAAACACCTTTTGTAAATCCGATGTAGAAGGTTGAAGATGTTTCAAATTCAATTTGAAATCAGCCTCTTTCATAGCTGGAACTTGTATTGTGCAATACCTTTGTTTTTTCTTTCCAAATGGAAAAGTCATACATCACAGAAAATATTTATTTGTAATATGAAATATTATTTACACATTTCCCCTTTTACTGATGTTCAGCCACACTAATTCACTCACCACATTTTTCTCCAACATTCCCATTTGTCAGCTCTTTCTGTTGGGCCTCCTTCTCCCACCTCCCCTCAGAGGAGTAGTGAACCAGGGTCTGGTGTCTGTTCCTGGAGGGGGCATCCTTAAAACACAGACCACAGTCCTCACACTGGTAGGCCAGACCCTCTCTGCTCCTGCCTGCGTTTGCTGCCTCGGACTGAGACGTGCTCTCGGTTCCACCGAGCAGAGCGAAGCTCGGATTAGTCCGAGTCGACAGGACTGAATTTATGGGATTCAGAGATGCATGTGAGCTGGTATCGGGGCCGTTGTGTGTATTTAACCTCCCACTGGCAGGAGGAAACGTCCGGGGACGCCCAGGTGACACAACAAGACCCGCTGGTCCCTGATAAGGACCTCCTGCTCCATCTTTAGCATGTTCCTGCGCCAGCCCGTGGACTGTGCGATAGTGGAAGCGGATCCCGGAGCGGTTGGAGAAGCCTTTCCCACAAAGACTGCAGATGAAGGGCCTCTCTCCTGTGTGGATGCGGGTGTGGATCTTGAGGGCTCCAGACTGGGTGAAACATTTCCCACACTGGCCACAGCGGTACGGCTTCTCTCCTGTGTGGGTCCTCTGGTGTGCCCGCACACCTGCCAGGTGGGGGAAGCCTCTGCCGCAAAAGCCACAGGAATACGGCCTTTCGCCTGTGTGAATCCGCCTGTGGATTTTTAGCGCACCGGACTGACTAAAACTTTTACCGCACTCGGAGCAGGTGTACGGCCGGGCACCCGTGTGCACGTTGAGGTGGATCCGGAGGTTGCTGTGGGAGTTGAAGGTCCTGCCACATTCTGTGCAGAGAAATCCAGAGGGTTTGTGAGCATGTTCGGTGCGTTGGTGCTGCAGCAGCTGGGACGGCCTGGAAAAAGAGGCTTCGCAGTGCATACAGGGGTGCAGGGACAGAAGGGACGCCGTGCCACGCTCCTCTTGTTGCACGGAGTGTATCTGTCTGTGCTGGTGGTGACAGACCTGAGCACAGGCAGCAAAGGAACGTTGGAAGGACAAACAGGGAAAGGAAGCAGAGAGCTGAGGAGCGTGTGACTGGCTCAGCTGAGGGCAGGGCAGGCAGGAGCTTATGGGACAGTGGTGGTGATGAAAATGGTGATGGGTGCGAGGAAATGGAGAATCTGTGCCGTCTTGTGAGCTCAGTATCTGGCTGCAGGCTTGTAGGCTGCGGTGGCAACACAAGCAAGGGAACAGTGGAAGGTGGCTTACGGAGGACACTCTAGACGGAGGCGTCTCAGACGTCTGCTCTGGGGTCTTGGAGGCATCGTCTTTATCCTCCCGCTCTGGCCGGCTGGACGGACCGGTCCCAATCCCAGAAGTAGGGGGGCTGCTTTGGTTGCCGGTTGTGTCTGCTAAGTTGCTGCTGCTGCTGTTTACGTTTTTGGGCGGGCATACTGCTTCCAGACGTGAGGATGAATGTTTCCGGGGTTTCAACGTCTCTAGGGAAGGTGAAGTGGAGTAAGGGCAGCCAGGGCATGTGCACGCGTGCTGTACATCTGCAACGGATAGAAAGAACCATCGATGACCAAATGTTGTTGTTCATATTATTATTATTATTATTATTATTGTGTGACAAGTATTCTCACGTTCTTTCTCATGGCTGGACTTCTTCTTCCTCTGTGCCACCCCAGGCTGGAGCAGCTGCTCCGCTTTGTCCAGCACGGGACGAGGTTGTGGAAGCGGCTCCGTAGCAGTGTCTCCTCCAACCATGTCCCAGACTGCGTTGACCACATCTGGCTGATCCTTGGAGGTGTGTCCAGATGTGATCAGATCTCCAATGAACTGGTGCATCTCCATCCAGGAGCTCTGACCCTGCAGCGACCAGTTCAAAACGTCATCTCATCATCTTGTGCTCGAGCAGCGGAGTTGAGCAAACAAACATTTGGAGGATTGTGTGTGGTGACAGATGTTAGCTAACGATCCCGCTGCTCTGAATTTCCGTTTCGTTTCTTACCGTGTCGCCGCTCTTCACTCTGTCCATGAATTGAAGGGAACGCTGGAGCTGGTCAACGACGTTTGCTTTGTACTAATGATTTAAATTGGCAAAGATTAAACGAACGTTTTCAAGACATTTCTTTAGTGGGGCCCATTAAATTCACCCCCCTCGCCCCCCCCTCAGATACACTTCCGGGTTCTGAGTCACGTGACTGGGTCAGCGTCGTTCAGACGTGTCCGAATGTGACACAAATGATTTCAAATGATTAGAAAAGCGGCTGTTTCTGCTTTGGTTCAGATTATATCATGAATGTATCAGTATCGTTGCCCTTTAGTCTGAGTCTTACCTCTTCGTTCCAAGAAAATGTTAAAGTGAAGAAGTTGCATTTGAATAAAACGTTAAAAATACGTGCATCAAAGCTTTGGAAAACTCGTAACATATCATTTAGAAATCTATTAACATCTTAAATAAATGTTTTCCATATCAAATCATGGATGACTCAATGACAAAATAATTTTTAAAAATCACCAACATTTATTTCCTAAACCTAAATCTTTAACAAAAGTTGTATTGAACATTGCAATTGATTTATCACAATCACAAAACTGTATAAATATCACAAGCACGATCCACTGATCCACAGAGAATTATTGCTCCTAAACATTGATGGTATCCTGAATGTGATGCAAAAGAAGAATTTATTGCAGATTATTCTCACACTTTCATCTTGGTCACAGGGAAATAATCCAGATTTTTAAACTGAGTGATGTTACTCAATCATTAGTTTCAGATTCACGATATGGGAGTTGAGATTCAACAGGAGAAATCCCAGGACCAAACAGGAAACAAGGACATGGGATTCTTCGTGCACACACATTCACCTTGTGGGTTGGAAACAGTCTACATTCTTGAGTTGTTTCAAGTTGTGGAGAACAAACAAAACAGTGTTTTTGACTGTTAAACACCCCAACACACAAACAAAAGGTGACATTGTAACAACATTGTAAACATTTCCAGCATCCACCATATTGCATAGGGTTCATACAGTACCATTCGGCTACAATAGTTCATACTCACCCTCTACCTAAGACACAAACGAAATGTCATGTGCAAAAACTTGGAATGTTTATTATTTTCTAGCAAACTCAATGTGACTGACTTTGTCCCTCATTTCTCCATCCGAGCCACGACAGGCTGTGAAGGTCCCCCTCCATTATAATTTCTTTCAGGCCTTGTAGGTTCTGCATGAACCTAAATCCGACCCAGGCCATCTGAGACTTGTTTTGAAGATCTGTGATTAGTGCAAGATAAAGGTCGCACGTACCTACCTCTCCATTAAGACAATCACACTGTTGATAAATTACTGCAACAACGGTTGCTGTGGCTGCTCTGAGATCTGCAGCTCGTCCGGCTCACGTTTGACAGCCAGAGGAGGACCGTTAGGAGGAGTTAGGACCAGAGGAGTTAGTTCTAATGACTTCTTTTTCTTGGACAAATCCAGAGGTTCTTCACCATCTGGCTCCTGTTTGATCTCATCACATGATACAGGCGGGCTGGCTGCCTGCTCCTGGACTGGAATATTTGTGGGACAGACCACAGGTGGGGCTGGCAGCTCACCGGTTGAAGTTGGACAGAAAGGAAGACACAGGACAAGGTTAACACCAGGTGGTGGCTGTTTGTCGAGAGTTAACTTCCATAACCCAACTGAGGCAGCAGAGCCAGTATCAGACATGTCCCTGGTCTCGAGGTCTGGACCAACAGAGTTCTTGGAGGGTGGGTTAGAGTCTGGATTTGAGGAGTCTGACTCTGTGCTGAGCTTTTTTCTTACAGATGAGGTGCTTCTTGAGGCCTGGCGTTTCTGAAACAAGACACAAACATCAACACGCACATGAACATCAACACAAACATGAACACACACGTGTGATGTGGCCAACACAGAAGGATGTAAGTCATCTCTAGAGGGCTGCACATATGAGGTTATCTGGATATATTAAATGATGCGCACTTTTAAGAACTATCTGGGGATACTATTGAAGTTACCAGGGTACCACAGAAACAACTGTTTGTCACACTCCAGTGAGTTTTAAACAGCATCAGAGACATCAGAGACATAGACAGAGACTATTCCCTACATAGTTCCCTATGTAGAGAATAGGCCATTTTTCAGTGGTGTCTTTAATGAATCCTTAGTGAGCATCCATATGCCCTATATAGTCCACTCAAAGTATCCCACAATGCACTGCGAAAAGTAGTGAACATCCGATGGTCACTAGCCAAGGCAATATAGACCACAATGCATTGAGGTCACATCAAAAAACACCATATGCTTCGCCGTAGTGTAATAAGAGACAGAAGACTGCGTCGTGTCGACAGTTTCCCCAGGAGGATGTGTAGTCTGACCACAGGAGTCTGGTGGACAATGATTCACGCTGAGAATAAAAATAAACTAATACAGAATCGGTAAAAATACGAGTATAAAGGTCCCAGAACAGTAACGTTACAGGATCGACCACAAAGATTCAAATGAGATATTTGTCAACAGCAAACGGAACTTTTGTTATTTTGCATGAGAACACACGCTCATTCTAATATCATGTATTTATCACAAAAATGCATATAAATGTTTATATATACGTATTGTTACACGTATTTATCTATTATCCTTGGGACATCCAGCCAAATGACATGACTATGCGACAGCGAAGACGTAAATAAACGGCGCCGACACTAGTGTATGAAACCAGTGTGCTCAGTAGTGAGTAGGGGACAGGGAGCAGGGAGCGATTTCAGACACAGTCAAATTCAAGTTGATCCTATTTTTGGACGTGCTGAATCAAACTGTTGCTCTCTAATCAAGACCAACTCGCTCAGCTCAAACAGGTCAAAGCATTTGGATCACAAAGTGAAGGACGTACCACAGGCTGACGTATTTGTCCGCACGTCTTCAGGTGGCTGTCATAGTTCTGCTGGTGTGGAAAGCCCAGTCCACAGCTCTGACAGAGGCAGGGAGAATTGCCGGCATGACCGCCCATATGGGACATTAGCAACAACGCCGAGCGAAACCCCTTACCACATTCGGCGCATTTGAGCACCCGCTGATGAGCCCCGGCGTGTTTCTTCAGCTCTTCCGAGGTGTCAAATTTCTGTCCACACTCCAAACATCGGATTTCATCTGCTTTCGGCTCCTGGTGTCCCCAGCAGCCCGTGTCCCTTTTGTGCTGCTGAAAGTCCTCCTGACTGAAGAACTCCCTCAGACATGCCACGCAGTTAATGCGCTCAGGTTCACATTTGTGCTGCCGGTAAAGCTTTGCCAGGCGGAAGTGGCAGTGGCATCGAATGCAGGTGTAAGGCAGCAAACCCAGATGCGAGAAGCTGTGCTTCAGAAGAGCATTCTTCTTGGTAAAGGTCAGGGGGCAGTCAGTGCATTTAAAATTGCAATGACACTTCTTCTTCTGGTGGCGTGCGAGGGATTTCAGAGAGGGGAAACTGCGGCCACATAATTTGCAAATATAAGCCGGCACTGATTTGTGTAACTGCACGTGCTTTCTACAGGCCATCAGACAGGTAAACACACGTTTGCACAGGTCACATTCGTAAAACTCATTCTCCAAATGAGCCGTGGACTGGTGGGAATTCAAATCGTCTATCGAGGTAAAACCGATCTGGCAGATGCGGCACACGAGACGATCCACTTTGGTCTGAGCGTGTGTTCGCAGGTGGAAGCGGTAGTTTTCAATTTGACTGAAGCGCTTCCCGCATTCAGCGCAGCGGTACGGGCGCGCTCCCGTGTGCAGGTTCATGTGGTCTTGGAGTTTGAATTGGGAGGGCAGCTGGAGAGTACAGACGCTGCAGCGGAAGTCTCCAGACTGACTGGAATCTGTGGAAACACAGAGGAGACTGTCAGCGTGAGCTGGAGATGTACACCGAGGAATACTCTGCAAGTATCTAATACTGTCTGGGCAAATACTCTTTTCTGATTGGCTGGCAGCCGGTTAACACCGGCAACATTAAACGACACACGGGCGCAATCAGTGTTAACAACTGGACATTAGATGAGGAAAAGGATGATTTTAACACTTCTTTCAACTTGTTTGGAAGACTTTTGAAGAGTGGGATGCTGCAGAATAAAAACAAATGGAGAAGAAAAGATAAAAATGGAGTTGAAAACTACACAGGGAAGTGATGCTTGAAGAGCCACCCGACACAAATTCGGGCTTGTATACCACCCATTTCTGTTTCTTTGGCAAATGACCATGGTATAAGTGGGTTAATCAACGTGTAGGTGTGTAGGTGTGCCTTAAATGGTTTTAAAGCACATATCATATTCATATGATACTGACAATGGTGCCTTGGTAAACCTTTGGTATCACATGTCTTCTATTCGGTTGATTAAAGATCATGATTAACAATTGTTTTGCATCTATGTAAAGTAGATCATACGTACATTCTCCAAAAGTATCAGTCAGGTTTTAACGCACTGGTCCTTTAAATTAGGACAGGCATAACTTGACCAGTATCACAATCAACTTTATTTGCTAAAAGCCAATCACCAGACAAACAATACAATCTATGTAATATACTATATTTGTCTGTGTGTACCGAAAAAGCGCAGACAGTCAGCAGTGCAGATGAATGATACAAAGTGCAGTTAGTGCAAGCAGTTCCTGTACTCTGAGGCACCAGATGGAGTGACAGGAGTCTCCAACTAAAACTGTAGTGGCTCAAATTAACAGTCAAATATCAGGAACAATAAACAGTCACAGTTTGCTTTCAGATTGCTTTTAACCCTCCTTTTATTTTGAAATGTCTTCATGGCCCTGCCCCACAATATCTGTCCAACCTGCTCTCTCAGCAGTTTTTAAAAGCGAAAAGCCACTCGAAAGTTGAGGAATGAGTTGCTCCTACATCCTCCGTCATTTTTTTCCTCTTTGGAGTGTAACTCAGTGGGAGATGTTGTCTTTTATTGTTTTATGTATTGTGTTTTTTTAAGTTTGTTGTAATTAGTGTGTTTGTTTTAATTCTTTCGTTTGCTTTCTGTGTACAGCACCGCCTGTGTGTTGTTTGTAACAGCGCTTTACAACTAATGACGAGTAGAGAATGAGTAGTCATACCATCGTCGTCATCATCAAGTTCTTCCTCTTCTTCATCAGCTTCCTCTTCCTCAAAGACCATTGACACATCACTGTCATCAGAGTCACTGTCCTCCCCCTGCTGGTCCTGGCCGGTCAGGGGGTCACTGACCGCCGGCTCTGGGGGTGGACAACCTCCTTCAGCTCGTTTGTCCGCAGCTTTCCATGGCGGATTGTCTGCTGCGGACTGTGTTGTGTGTTGGTCAACACGTGGTGGTTGTTTCTTAGCAGCAGCTGTCCTCCTGCCTCTCACCAGCAGTCTTTGTTTGTGGCTGTTGGGAGGAGAAGTGGGAGAAGAGCTGGGGGACTCAGCACATGATGTGGACAGACCTTCCCGATCCGATGTCTCCGCCGGCTGCAGGATGTCCGGGAACCCCAACTCAGTCAGCTGGATGTCAATGGTGTATTCTATGGACATGATGCTAGCTGAGGAGACACAGGCAGGTGGTCCAACTATCACATACGCTGAGAATGAGTTGTTCTCATATGTCGTTCTCACCTGTCGATTAACATCTGTAGCAAAGCTTCACTTTTCCCTTACGGATGTTTTTTTTGAATGAGGATTTTACGGAAGTGTCTGCATGACACACCTCAGCGCACCGTGGTCACATCGCTCACCTGAGGGGAGGTGATGGAAAAGCGTAGTTGAAAGAAAACAATACCGTAATTAGCTTTCCATAGCCGATAAAAAAAGAAGGGAAAATAAAATAAAATCATTCGATGATATGATATCCACGGAGGAAAATGAGGCGGCTGAAGTAACCGACCGGCTTGCTAAGCTAACAATACAATGGGAATGGGAGTTGAACGAGGGAAAACAGCATCACACACAAGTAGGAAGTGCTGTCGCGCCCGGGTGCGCCCCTCTGTGGCCTGGAGCGGTCCTACATGCGTCTGCGTGTCTGGAACCAATGGTCGTAATTACAAACTTCATTCAGCGAAAAACTACAAAAATTGCAGTTTTAAATAAATTATGTGTTTGGTTGTTTGTTGGTGCAAATGATTTAACCTATTTTAAGTATATTTGTGGCTATTTATGAAATATACTCGTTTTAAATTTGTGACTATATTTAATCTACAAAGTACCAAGTTATTGGCTGCTATTAAGTGCACATTGCAAAATGTATATACAAATCATGTTTCCTACATAGAATGTTATGTGTGAGCGCAAAAATAAACAAATTATTTTTCTAGGAGCCCCCCTCAGGATAGCATGTTTTATTTTGCTTTGTCTAGACAGCAGTGGGAGGAGAAATAATCCAAACAGTGAATAACACTTGACATACACAGTTCCTTTGGGGACTCTACGGCATTTAAGAGCCACAAGTTCCATTCAAGAAATGTCTAAGACACGACGTATTGTTCTAAGAGATGAAAAAATAAAGGATTAAGTTTTACCATAAGAGAAATCAGGATTATAGTGGATCAATTCTACCCACATACTGAACACCCCACATTGAATCTGGAGCACTCAGCCAATAAATCATTACCAGAATGAAATCACATGATTTAAAAATTCATCCTCAATGAATTAATTTAGAAAGGAAGATGATCAAAATATTGTATGACTGTAAAAATACATAATATGAAGAGAAGCTGTACATAACATTTCCTTTGACACACATTCAAAAATGGTATCTTTACTATTCATCTAATAGCATCAAAATATGTACTCATCCAATCTGTTTTGGAAAAATAATGGGGGAAAAAATGTCACCACAGAGTTTATCAACTCAAGACACCAATCAAGCACACATTTCACACTTTCACAACTGAAACAAATCATTTAAAAACTTAAACGGTTGGCTTTTACAAATAAACTGTTTTGTGAGAGTGTATAGGAGGTGGATTAACAACATCTGGTTAGTCAATATAAGACATTATTTGTTTTTTTCCAAATCTTCAACAGCTCAAAACCACAACTTAAAATCCAAAACTTCTTAAAATGTCATTCTCAAAACCATTCCAAACTCATGTGTCATGTCACATAATCCCATGTTAATAGAAAAAGAGACAATTCATGACTAAAATCTTAAAAGAACAAAAACAAAAACTTGCTGATGCTCCAATTATCTCTTTGAACTTGGGTTCTCTGGCTTTTCCTCTGGGTGACTCTTCTGGTGAGCAATCAAGGTGCGCTCCCGACCAAAGCTCTTGCCACAGGTTGGGCAGGAGAACCGGCCGACAGCGTGAGCTCTTGACATGTGGGCGTCGAGCTGCTCAGGGCGAGCGAAGCTCTCTTCACATTCTTCGCATGGATGGGCTTTCCGCGGACTGTGTTTCTCCTTTTTGTGGGCGCGGAGCTGAGCCAAGCCAGGGAACGAGAGGTCACATTCAGGACAGGGGTGCTGCCGTGCTGCCACGGCGTCGGTTTTAGGTTTCTTCTCCTTTGCTGCTCCTTCACTGTCATCTGCCACACTCTTCTTGTCCTCTTCCTCAGCCTTTGGGGCAGCTTTCGGGGGACGGCCACGCTTTGCTCCACCTGCTTTACCTTTTTCCTCTGCAGGTGTTGCTGCTGACTCTGTTGTGCTGCTGGTGTTTGCTGCCTCCTCTGATGCTTCTGCTTCATCCTTCTTTTTCCGCTTGACCTTCTTCTCTGCAGCTGCTGGCTCTTCAGTTTTGGAAGGCCGTCCACGTTTTTTGATGGATGCCGCACTCCCATTACATTGCTGACCTTCAGGGTACTTCTCCTGGTGCTCTATCAGCTCTGGTTCGGTTTCAAAGCCCTGACCACATTTCTTACAGCGGTGGGTTTTCGCTGCATCATCTGACTGTTCTGCAATTTCTATGTCCTGGCGAGGATGCTGGGTCAGGCGATGGGTACGCAACAGCCCCGCACTCCTGAAGACTTCATTGCAATCTTTACATACCAACTGCCTCTCCGGACATACCTGTCTTCTATGGGCTGTAAGCTGAGTGGAGGAGAAATATAAGTTTAAATTCGGTAAATCGAAGCAAAATGTAAAATATTCAATAATTTTACATTATTCTTACTTCGGAAAACGTCTTGAAGCTCTCCTTGCAGTGGACACATTTAAAGGGCTTGTCATCCTTGCTGTGTGTCGGCTGATGCTGTGTCAGCTCCTCAGACGATAGAAAGGTGCGGTCGCAGACATAGCATGTGAACAATGTGTTTCCCTGAAAATAAATTAAAAGCAGGCAAGTATTACGTCAGGAACAAGACAAAGTGGGCCACTCAACTGACTGTCCCTTCAAGACAAGTGTGTTGTGTCATTTAACAAAAAAAAAATCAGACAAAAAAGTTTTAAAGTAGACTATAATCAAGTAAAGTGAGGTGGGAAAAAAGGGGACATCACCACATTAATATATAACATTAAACATATACATACACAGGGCCCCAGCTGTTAAACTAAACAAGCTGCTGCTACATTCGCAGTCTGTATTCTCTTGTGTGAACTTTAGTAAAATAAAACAGCACAGAAATGTATACATGTTGACTTGTGATGCACTATACAATATAACAAGCCATCATCAGCATGCATGTTTATTTCTTATTTGTCTGCATATTTTCAAGCGTACCAAATTTGGAATGTCATTACAGAGTAAGAAAATTAAACATCAAATAATTTTGTGGTACAAACAAAAGGATAACGCCGAAAGAGAAGGCGTACCTGTTGAAGCTGTTGCTTATACTCTTCCCGATGGCTCTTCTTCATGTGCCTCTCCTTGGCTTTGGCACTGCAGAATGTGATGAAGCACTGGAAACACTGCAGGTTTTCATGCTGGTCTGGGGAACAGGACAGGACATGGTTATTCCATCACTTTCTGCCACCTCATAAATGCCAAGTTCAAACTCCACATACAGGGCTGTACTGAGGACGCAGGGGGTCCATTCGAGATGGTGGTTTTGGCCGGTTTTTCAGGGGGATTTTCTGGAGGTGGATCTGGCAGTCCCCGTCCCAACACGATCTCCTCTATGTCCAGAATCTCAGAGTCCATCCTGGGGTACTAGGATTTGGTAACAGGCACACACAGTATTTCCTGGATTTAGAAAAATTCAAAAGAGGCGTAATGAAAATTGTTAGCGAGCGTGTGGAAACAACAGGTGTACTATCAGTAGTAGAAACATGACTGAGATAGGTAACCAGTGACAAAGTTACGATACTCGCGTTGACAAATCAGCTCCATTGGCTACAAACAAACAAGGGAAAACAACGTAAATGTGCTCTGTAAATTGGCGCAATCCGATTTAATACGGTCTTATAAAAGGCTGTGTATTTGGTAAATTGCAGAAGTACTAGCTGACTTTCAACACGGTAACAACTTTCAGCTCATCTTCGTTCACCGATACTGCCTTTAGAGGCCGCTAGCTAGGCTAAGTAAGCAGTTAGCTTCATGTAGCGCTTAGCATGTGAGTATCTGGTTTACGGCGTGGTTATTGAAAGAGTACACAAATCTACTCGTTAATGCAAAGGGCAGCAGGATATCTACATTGGATTCGCAGCGGAGCACAAAGCTATTGTTAATTACAGAAGACAAACGCACGCATGCATCCATCCGAGCGGGCTACCTTAATGCTTGCTAGCTTGCTAGTTAGCGCTAACAACACTGGGTGCCATTCAAAGAGGATCTTTGACTTTCCGAGTCTTATCATATGCCTGGTTTAGACACACTGTTTGGCGCCTGAGTGCAGTTGGCCATAGTTAATGTGAGATATGTTAATATATAAACGTCAAGACGAGTCTTTCCATTTCCTATTCAAATCACTGGACGTTTACGTTACCTCGAGCCGCTCTTTGAATGTAGCGTAGTTTGACTGGCAAGAGTTGACCCCGCAGACCTACAGCGCATAGATCCGACACTTCCTGCTCCGCGGCTTCTGGGAGCTGTTGATACAACTAAGATGGCTGCCGGGATGTCCAGACTGCTGTTGTTGTTCATTGGTAATAACGCAAAAACATGCAGTTATTGACAGACAATTACTGACATCGAGTACAAGAACGATGAGCGCGAGGGGGGGGGGGTCCACACACATACAGTATACTGTAGATTTCTTGTATTCTCTACAAGCAAAGACAAAGCTGTAATTCAGAAAACAAACAAACAAATAGGGGTTTCAGTGTATTAGCATCCTTGTACATGTAGCAACAACTAACAAAACACTTAAGCAATATCTGCACGAAGATATGAAGTCGAACTAAGCTCATTTTCTATGTTGTCAGATTCTACAATTCATAACCAGTCACGTGACCTGACAAACTTGGTGAATAGTTTCAGTCTCGTCTGCTCTAAAACGACAAAATTACGTGCTTTTAACCTTCTCTACTATAGTTTAGCTCGAAATCCTGTATTTACATACCCCACGCAATTGTATCAAACTCATGGCAGCACCCTGACACATTAGTGCATAAACTGACTGGTTCTCCTGTGGGGGCCGCTCCAAACTAATTCTATAAACGGACAAAAAACAAACCAAACGTCTTTAAAGTGTCATATTTGTTATTTATAGTTGCTCAGTAAACCTGGCATAAGGGAAACTCTGCACTTTTCCTCATTTAAGGAATAATTGTTCACAAAGCCTGCTTTCTGGAACGAGCCCCAAGATAAGTGAAATCCTTGTGTTTGTCAAATGAGGAAAGGTATGCGGAATTGTCAGCGAGCGATTCACCATAAACATTATCCATTAGATGAAGGAAAACTTCAGTGATAACAACAAAGGGTTCTCAAATTTGGGTTTCTACTAAACCTGCTTTCTGAAACAGATGCGTAACCCATGAGTTTTGTTGGAGTACAATGTATAATAATATATAATAATATATAATAACACTCTGGTTGGATTACAAGCTGTACATGTGTTTCAGTCATCTTTTGGATGCACAAGTGTTCATTGACTGTCCTCACATTTACTACAATGTAAATGTTCCCCACTGGCAATATTTGACATGTAACTGTAAAACATCAAGTTAGAAATGATTAGAAATAAAGATAGCTGAATCACAGTCAGATGACGTAAACCTTTTTTTCCCCCAATTTGGAGCTGGGGCTCAATTTCAAACCAGTCTTTCATGTCTAACAGCCATCTCTCTAATGCATAGAAGCCACGCAAGTGTGGCGTGAAACGCCAAAAAATTACCAATCAAAAGTCTGGACACACTTTATCCTTCAGTTGATGAAATTTGAAAAGTCAAAAACATGAGAAGTTTAATTTATTGTTCCGTGGAACTCAAATAAATATGATTTAAAACAGGCAACTCAATATGGAATGTAAAGTTGCAGAACAAATGGTAAAAAACATTGATTGTTTCACATTTCTCTCTGAAAGTAAATTCATTTACACACATGCTGAATGATATAACAAGCGACATTACAGCACATATTATTGACTGCAGCACAGTAACCCGACATAAAATGACGGTAAGGGAAAGGCGGCATGGAAATAATGCAAAGTTGAGATACTGTTGTCTTATCAGCTGGGTATACATCTACTTTGTAGATGTACCACCGTCAGAACAGTTACAATTCAAATCTATGTTAAAGGTTAAGATCTGTTGTAAAAAGTTACCGTTTCCCTGAACTTCCTTGATTATGGAAATTCAAAAAACAGTTGTGGTTGCGCGAAATGCAAAGAAAGACACAGCACTTGAGGCAAAGGACTCGTGATGTTCTCTGACAGTCTCCAAAACGACACCTGCCCTCTTCTCCTTCAGCAAGCTGCTCTGGCCAGTGTCCCAAACCGTCGTAGCGCGTGGCCTCATCGGGGAGGGGGCTCTCCTCTACCAGACTGGGGGGACTGGGGGCTTCACTTGGTGCATGGGCCATCTCTGTGGACAGCTGAGGGGGAACGGAGTCCTGGGTGTCTGAACCGCTGGAGAGGATCAAGGCCTTGGCGACCTCCAATCTGAAAGCCATAAGTGTCAAAGGTGCAGACGCTGCCCTGTGGTCCCATCTGTGCAGGAGCCAGGAGTTAACCAAAGCCAGATCTGTTAAGTACCAGAGCACCGACTGAGGCCAGCAGGTTGGAGCTGAGGCAGTGAGAGGGATGGAGTAAAGTCTTTGCAAATCTCTGTTGAGACGAGCTGACCTCTGGGCTTTCTCAAAATTGTCAGTGAGAGAGGCCATGTTCCTCTGACCACTTCCTGCAGTCGAAAGAAGGAAGCCACAGTGTGATCTGCGTAACATCAGCTTCCCATCTGAGCTTATAAACTCATCCCCGATCTGTCCTTTTGCCCCTCCCACCCTGCCTGCACCATGAATCCCAGCAACTAGGAGGCGCTCCAGCATGGCAGGGGTGGAGAGTTCCTGTTTGCAAAGAAACACCATGCTACCTTTTGGGACCATTTTTTCAACAGCATCCTCTTTGTCTGACAGATCCAGTTTAAGATCCACATGCAAAACCAAACCCCCAAATCCAATCAGGGTAGTGCAGCAGAGAGACAGGTTGTTATCGTGCATCTTTCCAGTCAAAGGAAGTGGATACTGATCCACTCCATAATCACCTTCTCGTCTAAGTGACCTGCATGCTTTTTGGAAACGGCACAACAATGTCTGAACATTCCACAGGGGATCCATCTGTCGTCTGGAACTATTCAGATTATTCATCATATTCCTTTGGCACCTGTAAGTATGCTGGGAAATTTCATTTTGCCTGCTTCCACTTTGCTGTGCGTTTAGAACATCATCGTCATTTCCTTCTTCCCCAGCGTTGACTGGATTCTTTGCCGGTGAAGCGAGCTTCAGCATCCCTGACACCTGAACAAACCGGGAACGTGGCATGGCCTCAGCGATCAGCGGCACCTTCGTCAGGTCCTCCCAGTAGAGACCCGGACAGGGAAACTGGAGGGAAGAGGCCAAATAAAGTCAGTAGTTAAGCATCAAACAATCATACACACATGAACAGGGAACTGCTCTAACAAACCTTCAACGTTCCCATTGCAATGTGGATCCCGACAAACTGAGCCACTTCTTTGGCTGTGACTTGGTTCGACACACCAGACAGTCTGTTGGTGCAGTGCGCCATCTCCACCCACGTGTCCCAACCAAAATACTGGGAGAAGTAATCAATGGGCTGTTTGGGTGCTGGCAAACTGGACAGTAAATGACAAAAACATAGTGAATCCAACACACATTTTGGTTCTTAGTTTCTCTTACAATGTAGTGATCTGTTCTGTGAAGAACACTTGTTGAAAGCACTGGAAACATAAAGTTGTTATTATTAAAGTATATATGAGCTCCTATAACACTAGTACACATTCTGTAGTAAACTTTAATAAAGTGTTGCCTCTCAGTGTAAAAGCATAATTGCCGACTTAGTTATTGTTTATGTTCTATGTTCTTGTAAAAAGATATACATGCAAATATCTAATATTAAAAATATCATATACTTCTCATCAAACTGGACAACAATGTATTTTATACATGTTTTAGTAGTTTATCGTAGATTTGTGGACTGCAAAATGTGCACTTTACTTGTGTTGGGTTGTATCTGGCGGCAGTGAGCTGCTGGTTTGGTCCTCGTAGAAAAAGGCCATCACCGCTGCTTCAGCATCAATCTGAGGAGTGGACAGTTCGAAACGTCCCCCATCCTCTTCATCAGAGCTCTGCAGGAGAAAGCTCCGCAGATCTGGTGCATTCTGCCACTCCACGTCTGCTTCAGCTGAAAGGTCAACTATTAGAACCACCAACCATCAATAGTGCTTATAGATGTGTTGGAACAAGGTTGAAAAGAATCAGTTACACAAAACAACTCCTCAGCGCTCCTTTAATCAAGTAGCTGTGACAAACCTTGTTCAAAGTCGTCAGCTCCTCGTCCTGTCAGCCTCGTATCCTGATAGTCTTGTTCATCATGTCTCTCTTCATCTGCTAATAGATTAAACACTGACCATAAGTGTCCACAAGGCTTGTGCACCGAGCACACAAATGACAACAAGAACTCACGTAAACTTGTATCTGCTGTATGATGCTGTGTCTGCTGGGCATCGACGGACGCCTGCGTGCTCAAACGTCCAGTGTTAGTTTCGGCAGCTCCCAGAAGAACCTCCCTCTCCTCCTCCTTCACCGGGTAGAAGATACACTGGCTGGTATTGAAATCAGGTGTGACACCACAGACACGGTCGGTCTCACTGATTTCCATTACTGAAAGAAAAAGGACAAGATCAGTGTTTATCCACCAGCAACTTCAAAAATTCAACAGTATGTGACAAGTGGACGAGCTTATACTATCAGAATCATCGAGATCAGAGGATCAGACCACAATATTTTAGACTTTCACCATAATCACCCGTCAGAACAACAACCCCAGCCATGTCTTGGTTCAGGGACCGGCCACATGACCCTGATCAATCCTCGTGAGTTCATGGTTCACAGAGGACTTGAACGAAGTTAAACGACATAGCAGCGTCATGTTTACACACTCGTGTTCTGTCATCCTATTGGCTGACAGCAGCAGCAGCAGCAGCAGATCATCTGAGCATCCTGGAGGATCCCACAGGTTGTTACACGACACCTCTGTTGTTTCTGACGTTCATAAACACGGCTGACACTGGCCTCACTATTGTATCGCCATTCTAAAATCCTGTGACAGTCGGCCTGAATGTGTGTGGTCTTATGCTGGCCTGAATCTTTCGGTGAACATGAGGAAAGGGTCCATAAATAAACATTTTCTACTTACTCATTATTATAGACGTGTCATATATTGTTTGGCGTTTGGCAAAGAGGCTGGTTAGATGTTTTTCCCTGCTTCCAAGCTTTCAGCTACGCGAACCACCTTCTGGGTTTAACACACAAACATCTCCCTGGTGAGGTGCACTGGTACTTACAAGGACTGGCTGTGTTGTCACTGGTGACTTGCTCTACATTCCATCGGATGTGTCCACTCTCCTCTGTGGACGAAGCATCATTCAACATGGTGCTGCTCTCCTCCTTCACCAGAACAGTTCGTATGTCACGATGGCTCTGCGGCTGCACGATTGCTCTCTGCTGGTTTTGACATGTGAATGCGACACATTGTGGGTCCTGGATGTTCTCCTCAACCTTGATCTCCTGGCACCCCGAGTCATTGTCTGCAAAATGCTCCAAATCCTGCAAATACAATTTTTACAATTTTTCAAGAAATGAAACTTGAATTAATAATCAATGTACAGGATTTGTTGTTAGAATCAGCACCTCACCTGTCTCTCACTGTTCCTGGATGTTACCAGGCGTTGTTCCCTGCCAGCTGTCGCCCTTGACATAGGGAACTTCTCTAGGATGATTCCTGGAGACTGGTCAGCCTCACTGTTGGGTTTCTCTCCTCCTGTTGGTTCTCTTTCATTCGTCACGTCTGCGGCGGTCGTGGGAACCGACGGCAGCTCCAGTCCGACTCGTTCCTCAGACGATTCTTCTGATGTCGCCGTCAGAGAAGGCAAAGAGGAGGCAGACGCCAAACTTTTGTCTGGATCACGTTCACAACCAATCTCTGGCTGTGAAGTCTGTGCGCTGGACTCATCTTCCTCTTGAACTTCAGACATGACAGTATGTTCTTCATAAATCACCAGACAATCCTCCTCCGATTCTGTTTCTCTGACAGCATTTGAAGCCACAACTCTCGGTGATGTCACTCCTCTCTCAAGATGCCCACTTCCTGTGCTCACATCCTTTGTAACACTCTCTACAGCTCCTATTCCCACTGATTTTCCCTCCTGAACTACCAGCTCTTCATCTTCCTTTTTGATTTCTACTTGCTGAGTAGCACAGGACACATGCAAAGTTTGACTTATTTTAGCCACTGGATTATCCACTTGACCAGTAGGTGGCAGTGTTTCAGAGCATCCAGCATCAGTGCAACAGCTTCCACTTGATTCATTTTGGGAAACGCTCTTGTCAGGAAAACAAAGGCCGACTCTTTCATTCTGCTCCCCAACAGTGACTAAATCAACCTCAAGGAGGTCATCGTCTTTGACGTCTTCAACCTTTGCTTGAACAGCAGATTCTGATGAGGAATCTTTGCAAGGACTTTCTTCTCGCTTACCCTCATTTGACACCAAAGGCTCTCTGGCCTCAGAACTCTCAGTCTGTGTTGAGCTGCTTGAAGGAGTGTTCGATAAGACCTGTGAGGAGATCTGGCTGGTTTTCAACTGATCAGACGATGACTGAACATTTACAGAAGAAGGAGACTCACTGACTGCTCCACGTTGACCTTCATACCCACTCATCTCCACATCAGTGGGTGGAGCAGGTAAAGATGGGGACGGGATCAGAGCAGGGAAGGAGACATTCCGCTCCCTGTCTTCACACGTCATCTCAGGCTCAGTATCCCAGTCTGAAGCAGCGTTCATCGTCTCAGTGACCTTATCTTGACGTTTTGGAAGCTTAGTAAGATCTGACCTGGAGACCCCTTCAAAAATGTTCCCATTGGTGTAAGTGAGACCAGGACTCTCTGCAACATGAACCATCGCTTTGTGCTTCTGGAGGAACGAGACTTCACTGAATCTCTCCCCACAGTCTTTACAAGCTAAAGAACGCTCGGAGGATGTGATCACTCCTTCCGTCTCTATGTTTGAGGAGCTTTTGCGTTTGCGGGTGGTCTTTGACTTGACGGGCGGCGTTTCCTGCGAATGAGGAGACATGTCTCGAAAGGACAGCAATGAAAGAGCTTTCTGGTTCTTTTTTGGTCTCCCTCCTTTCTTCTTGGCTTCTGCACTGACTTTATTCAGAGCTGCTGTTTGGTGTTTGACTCGTTTGTCTTTTTTCTGTTTGGACACGGTTTCAGGTTCATGGAGGGAAGCCTCTTGTGTCTTCCCCGATGCCTGTGAAGGGTCCAGTTTGTAAACTTTGAGCTGGGGCTGTTTATGACCTTTCAGCAGAAGGAGAGTATCTTGTGTTATATGAGGACTAAGTGTGTCGGCTGTGGATGTGCTTCTTTTCGTTTTGATTTTTTCCTCGTTGAGTTCTTTCCTCGTTATCTTACGATCTTTTGCATTGAGGGAAAGGCTTTTTTGCTTTAATTTGGATTGTAGTTTTGTTTTAAATGGAGATTTTGGTTTACCCATGTGCTGAACTACTTCCACAACATCTTGCTTTTTCATTTTATTTTTCTTTGTATTGTCGACCTGGTCTTGAGTTAATGGCTGTGAGTTCATATTAGCTGGTGATGCTGAGTGTCCGGCCTTTTTGCCTTTACTGCCTTTTCTATCCTTCCTCTGAGATGACACTTTTCTGTCGGGGAGTTTTGGGCCTTTACCCCTCATCACTTCCTCCTGGGTTGACTGTTGTTTCTTTGGCGACTTCCTCTGTTTTTTATTTTTCCTGTCTTTATTTTGTGGACCAAATTTAACAACTAGATGGGATTTTTTTCCTCTTTGGCGTTTGGCAGGTTTGGCATCAATTTGTAGGTCATCGTTGTATATCGACCCTCCTAGTTCTTGCATATATCCTTGAAAGATAAACGCACGAGCTGGCTTTCGTTTTCGCACTTTCACCAGTTCTTGAGCTGACATTACGTTAACAGGTGGGATCGGTGGGGACTCCTTGGCCCGTGATGGGACTTTCTCCTTAGCAGAAGGTTCCTCTACTCCAGGAGGGTTCTCCACCTGCTCCTGAACCCCCGTTCTCTCTGACAGCACTTCCTCTCTTGCTTCAGGTGCAGTATTTTCTTGCGTTTCATGTGGCGTGCCCACATGTGTTTCTAAATGCACGTGATCTACAGTTACAAGTTCCGTCTGTGAATGAGCCTCTTCCTTCAGATGAGATCCAGCGTCACTCAGAGTTTCTTTGAATGTGTCCTGCAGAACTAAAGGGCAAATAGACTGATCCTGATGATCCGTTAGCGAAGGTGTCAGGTCTAGATCACCTGTAGATCTGAGCTGATCTGACAGTCTGCTGTCATGTTCACCTGCAGCAGTCTGAGCAGGGTTAGGGTTCGGAGTTAGAGCTTTCTCCATTTCAGTAGTTAGTACCAGCGAGGACGATACAAAGTCAGATTGCGGTGCATTCTGGGATTGTTCCAGTTCAGCTGTTGGCATCAGAGCAGGGGTAAGTTCTAATATGACAGTTTGCTCAAGGTCAATACCGTCACAATTGTAAACCACTGAATGCAGAGGATCAGACTGACCAGCATTAACCTCTGGCTGTTGAATAGTTTTCTGCATTCCGTCTCCCTCTGATCCAGCCGTTGGTTCAGTGTGAATGAGTCTCAGCTCCATGTTTTCACCCGCTGCTATTTGGGAACCCAACTCTGAGAAGGAGGGATTTTCCATCTGTCCCTCTGGCGTGATAGGTTCCAGTATAATTGTTTGCTCCATTGTATCACATGTGCCGTTTGAAAAGTCCAATGTATTTAATCCCATCTGTTTCATTCCTATCAAATCCAACTGGGGTGGATCCACGTTCACATGTCCTTGTCCTTGTCCTGCCAGGACTGGTGTCTGCTGCACTTCCAAAGGTGGAGCATGAGGCGGTACCTGTCCCAGGATAACCACCTGGTTCACTTTCTGCACATTTCCCAATGATTCAATGAGTCTGCGAATGGGCTCTGTGTCGATATTAGCGTCAACTTTTTGGAGGGGCCCATTTGGCTCCACCTGTAGCAATGCTGGCTGGCAAATAGATATTGGAGTTATGACTGGAGTGATGTGCTTTCTTTGCTGCCCGGCTAAGAGGGTGTTACTTGCTGCAGCAGGTGATAAGGTGTGCTTGTTTTTCATGTGACGCAACAGTGTCCTGGTGGTCTTGAAAGTGGCCTTGCAAATAGAACAAGGATGCTTGATTGTAGAGACATCTAGAGATAATTGGAAAAAAGAACATTGTGACACATGTTAGCATCAAAAATGTGCTTCATTTGTAAAGTTATGAAGAATTCACATGTCACCAAAATATATTTTTCTTACCATCCTTTTTCTTCAGTTTAACTTTGGTGGGAGTGACTCCCGGATTTCCTTCAGCCCCCTCCGGCAAGTGCATTAACGTATGTTTCTGCAGTGCTTTGGAAAAGCGGAACCTCTCCCCACACTCTGCG
Organism: Aeoliscus strigatus; assembly: GCA_901007665.1. NCBI lineage: Eukaryota > Metazoa > Chordata > Actinopteri > Syngnathiformes > Centriscidae > Aeoliscus > Aeoliscus strigatus. The sequence goes on along the minus strand of CAAKHB010002021.1, from coordinate 24,720 downwards.
CAAACATATGGTCTCTCTCCAGTGTGTGTGCGGATGTGATACTTCATCAAGGTCAGTGTTTTGCATGCTTTGCCACAGTCCATGCACACGTAGCCATCCTTGCCAAGATGAACCTTTTTATGAAGTGTGAGTTCTGATGACCTTTTGAAGGCCTGGCTACACATTGGACAGTGGAAAGGTTTCTTCTCCACATGGCCCTTCTGGTGGGCCATGAGATCAGTGGAGTTTGTAAACTGGCGTTCACAAACGTAGCACACAAACAGAGCATTGGTCAGAATGGACTGCTCATACACATCTGGGTGACTTAACTTGATGTGGCGCCGCTTGCTTTTGTGGTCACTGAAGATGATGTGGCACTCAATGCACTGCAGGGAGAGCTCAGATGCTGCAGAGAAACATGGCAGCAAAGGGAGAGGGATTTTTTTTATACGTCACTATTTTTGGAACACAAGCAAGTATTCCCAGAAAGCATAAAGGTTGGAAAAAAATTAATTCTATTAATTATTATAACAGAACATGAAAAGTGCATTCCTTTGTTAAAATAAAGGTATCTGCCTTGTACTGTTTTTACTTTTACTGTATTTTACTTCAAACATGAAACACACCCCAAACAGAACAAAATACATAAATGCTAAATCACTCACATGAAAGGGGAAGAACCAGCTGACTTGACATGTCCATCTTTAGAGGATCTTTCATGGCTTTCTTGGAAGGAACATATTTCCTGCCATCTTGTACCACTTTGTCCTTTTTCTTGTTCGACTTTTGCACCTCACAAACAGGATCAGCATTAGTGGCAGCTGTTGGTTCCGTGGAGGCACTTGACTGGCAAGCCTGGTCGACCGCCATCTCCTCAGAGTTGTCAGAGGGCTCAGTCACTGACGGAACAGCAGGCTCGTACACTGCTGCTTGTGGGGCCGCCACATCTTCAGGTGTTTTGTCTGTTTGCAGCGCCTCATCTTCATTTGATGTCGTTACCATCTCGTCCTCAACAGAAGTAGCTGATATAGTCTCCTCTCCCAGCGTGTCTGGTCCATTTTGTGCCGTCTCAGCCCTGTCAGGGTCGCTGTCCAGTGGTTGCTTTGCAGTTGCTGTGGTCACAGGGTTTGGCCCACCGTCCATTTGCATGGCTGCCTGCCTCTTAGGTTACCTCTTGAATGAAGATCCACACAGCAATGAATCACTGGTAATACAGAAAAGCAACACCATCATGAATTGTACTGAACCCAAACCATTAACTCCCAACAAATTTACTCAACTATTGCACGGGAAGACTGGAAACTTCACACAGCACATGCTGATATTGACAAGCAGTGAAAAGCACTTGGTTCTGGCGACAGCTGGCAGAGCTGAATGAATGGGCGGACAACATTTGTATTACAATAGCAGAGAGGCTGTGGAGGGAGGCTGCTGGAGGAGGATGAGCCAAATAAACCATTTTCATTTATATCAGTGGAGCTATTTTAAATGTTAATAATTGTCACAAAAACATAAATGGCAAACATAAACAAAATCCACCTTAACGTTAGTTAAGTTAGCCTAGTTAGCCTATTTTCAGTAATGTGCTGTGAAATAATGGTGAAAATAATTGTAATTTCATGATGCAGCCCGACCAAACCCGCCAAATATCCATTCATCTATTTACACAGAATCTCTTACATAGGCAGAAGGATGCAGAAGTGATGTTACCTGGGCTGCTTCTCCGCCCAGACGCCTCCGCCGCCAGTTCACAGCTCGCACAAAGCCACAACACAGATGAGCCGACGAAGGCATGACGTCACTAATGTCAGACGGCGCGGGCCCAGAGGGTGAAGGGAACTGTAGTTTGGTTTGGTCCAGTTTGCTAGCCAGCATTAGCAGAACCAGACCACATCGATTCTATACAAATACTTGTAATCCATGATACCATTTTTTAATAATGATGTCATAATTCAAAATACTTATAATACATTTGTGTGTAATTTATAACACAAAGGTGCATTTCGAAATAATGAAGCAAAAAGTTCTCAATCATTCTCATTACTCATAAGTATGGTAAAATACCATGTTTTGTTTTTAAAGTACTATTTTCCTTTTCGCTCTCTATTTAGACGTGTATTTTCAGCACAACTCAGTATTTACATGGTATTAACACCACCTATCCTAACATTGATCTTGAAGACTTTTATACATGAGGCTGTAAGGCTGAATTTATATGTAAGAGACAATAGATCCATTCATCCCTCCGAGAGAATAATTTCAAGATGAATCCACTGAAGAACTGAAAAACTGAGAACTATAAATTAAACAGCAGATAAGAACTGAATGAGGTTTTGAATGAGATGAACACCTCGCGCATCCTAGTTTCAGTATTTACCAGCTGGTGGTGCTGTGACTTCATGTAACATAGTCGTCCTCCTCCAGAGCTTCACGCATGCAAACCTCATTATTTCAAATTCCAGAAAACATATTGGCTAAATCCATTAACAATTGTATGAGATTATTTTTCCCATTAAATGTGCAGGCACTGTTGCATTAATCATGCTGTACAATTTATTTCCTAAATTACTTCTACATGGAAATCTAACGTTCTATACTTCATAATCCCAGAATCCAACCTGGGCCCAGGTTGCAGAGGCCTTGCTTCTGAAGAAAAGGCACATTGTGACATATTTTCCCTTTATCAAACAATAAGCAGCATCTGTAATTTGGATATACACTTTATTTCAATGAACTGTATATTTTTTTAAACATTTGGCATACAGCTCAATTCATTTCAGGTGACAAATGGAGGGATAAAAATCGTCTCACTACGCACACACTCAGTCTTTGTAGCACCAACTATTCATTTCATGTACCACCATATTCAGGAAGAGTCTGTAGTATCATCTCCTTAAAGCACTGGATATTAACCGTTGAGGTATTCGACACACATAACAGACAGAAGCTGATGCAGCCCTAGCCATCTTTGAATGTTAGAAAGATCCAGTTCACAAAAGTACCCAGTGTTTAAGACAATCTGAGCATTCATCCCTCGATGTCATAGTTAAAGGGCAGCTCTCCAGTGGCATGTTTGATATAATGGCGATGTAGTTCTTCCACTTCATTAAAACCCATTTCACATTCATAGCATTCCCACTCCCAGTACGTATGAACTTCGTGAAGCTCCTTCACATCAATTCCACCTGATTCATCAGGTGGAAGCTCAAGATGCTGTTGGGGCTCTCCACAATCTTCACAGTGAGAAAAATCCTTTCTGGCTTCACTTCTCTCTGCATTTCCATCCATTCTTGATGTTTCTGTGCATCTGTCTAATTCCTGCTCCTCTTTAACGCCAGTGGGGAGAAATCTTCTCTTCCTGAGCAGTTTTCTCTTGACAATAGCTGCAGAGCTCTTGATCCTCAGACGTGTATTGCCAGATTTCACAAGAACTCTGCCATTCTTTCTCCGATAGGACACCAGATTCCTCCAGGATGAGCGCTGGTACGGCTTTGATACAGTGTGTGTGCTATGATGCTCACGGAGCTGAGAGGACGTGACGAAACGTTTTGGACAAACGTTGCACTTATGCTTCCCTACATGTTGGCGCTGCAGGTGTTCATCCAGGGACACTTCATCTCGGAAGCCTTTGTTACAACTTAGACACCAAACCGGGTTCTGTCTATGGAAATCTTGATGGTGCATCCACGACTTCTCATGAACAAATATCTTGTCACATTGATCACATCTGTACGTTGCTGAATCCTCCAACAGTTCAGCTGAGTTGTGAGTCCTCAAGTGACCAAGTAAACGAGTTTGCCTGATGAACACCATTTCACAATAAGGACACTCATACCTGGGTAGGCCTGGGTCTTTTTTGGGAGCAGTGTTTTCTGTCTCATGTAGCTTCTGGTGCTTTCTGAAAGAAACCATATAGGTATAAACCTTACCACAGATTAGGCAAGCATGAGCTTTCCGGAGATCCATATTCTTTGAGGTTTTCGCAACTCCAACAACTTGCATGGCGCTTGAGGTTTCCTTTTCTGACATACAATTGAAGTCAGACTGGTCTTCATTCTCATCCAAATCTCTCATACAGTCTATGTCCGCTGTAGGATTGCTGTCATCCCCCATCTGAGGTTCCTCCTCCTCTTCTTCTTCTTCTTCTTCCAAGGCATGCTGGTGAAGATGAGTCTCTGAGTCCTCTAAACAAGAAAACGTCAGCCCGCATTCCTTGCATTCAAAGCCATGCTGTTTCACTACAAAACAAGAAAAAAAGTACAATTAATACAGACATTTTACAGTTTGTGATCAGTGAGCTAATAGTAGTAAAATACTACGGTTACAAACTTGAGGTCTCTATCAAGGTAAAACCTCAAGACTCCTCGTCAAATGTTTTTTTTGTCTTTGTTTTGCAATGTTAAACTGTGAAACTGTGTAAAGCAGTTTGCCACACAGTGTCAGAAATTAGCAGGAACGAAAAAAGCCAGGGGGACGGGCTGATGTCTTCAACTACTTAAAAAAAAAAGTTTTCATTGCAGTTCTACAAACATGGAAATCAACCAAAACACTTTTCAAATCATCACCCAAGCCGATAAGTCCCACAAAGATGAATCAATTTATTGTCAGTGTTTGAAAGAACTTTTTCCTCAGCATTTCACAGACAGTATGTTTAAAAAGTGAAGGGTATGTTGGATGAGGGGGAAAAGTTTTCATAATTTCATATAGCAAAGTACCATGTCGCTTACAACACAAATTATACATCCACTACTTAGTGGTACTACTAACACCTACCCTAAAGGAACAGAAATACTTCTTTTCAAACTTACTCTGTCACAACATAAAAATATAAACATGGAAAAAGAAAAGACATGGAGCTTATTATCAGTTAATATTAAAACAAAACAAAAAACATTTTTAGCGATGTTCCACCAATTCACACAAGCACCACACCTTTTTTAAATTTCAGATATTTCAATCTTTTCTCTGATCTACTGAGACCTTATTTGAGCAATATTTTGGGTGTTTTACGTGACAGCACCAGTTCAATTTTGTTTTACAGAACAACAGTTGTGATAAACTATGGACGGAACGTCCAGGAATTTCTAAATGCATGAGGCATGCATACATATTCTACATTTTCATGATGCATCTTGATATCAATGGCTTCTGTAAGTAAGCCCAAAACTAACTTTGGATTGGTCACCTGATATTCATGGCACATCTTTTTAAAAAGGGGCTAAAGCTGCCGCTGTGTGTTTCTAACACAAGTGAATACAAAATGGTCTTCTGTTAACATCAACAACTTACAAATCCAGTGTAAAGGAAAGCCTGAGAACAGGAAAACAGACTAAACATAAAATGCAAAAGAGCCTCAAACACAGAGAAAGCGCAAGTATCCACTCAGACTAAACAAAAGGAATTTGTAGCTTTACACAGTGTAAACAAAAACATAAAAAAGACACAACTGGACAATGTAGACATTGAGCAGTTGTTTTTAGTTTGCTCGAGCATGTTCTTCATAGTGCTGGTGCAACTCAGTTTCCTCACTGAAAGTAGTTCCACATTCAAGGCATGTAAGGCCATCGATATCTCCTGATGAGATAGCAGCGGGAGCATCATTCTGCCCTTTGTAATCACAGACACATTCCTGATGATGATTAATAAGGTCCTGTATTTCACCGAAGGTCCTGGGGCAAAGAGAGCAGGGGTACGAGTCATTGTTACAGTGAGTTTCATGGATGTGCAATGCAGCTGGTGATGAGAAGGCTTGGCCACAACGTTGGCACTTATGGCTACTTTGCGACGGGCTTTCTGGGTGAAGTGTTGGGCCGTTGGGCACAGAGGATAGAAAGGACTTCCCTCTGCTGTCAGAGGGTGGACAGTTGTGATTGAGAGGCTTTGAGGTTATAGCGGAACTGAGCCTAAAGCGGACCTCGTTTGGGAGGCGAAAGCGTACTTCATCGTGCCAGGTGAGGTGTTGCTGCAGCTGACTTTCAGTCCAAAAGCCGTGGCAGCACAGGGCGCAGCAGAAAGGCCGGCTCTTTGCCTTGGTCTTATGAATATCCAACTGCTCCTCGGTCTGGAAAGCCTTCCCACACTTCCCACACTTGAAGAGGTATTTGGCTGTTTGTTCCGACAGTCGAGTTAAGGGTGGGGAAGCCTCGCCTGCGGCCTCTGTAGTCTGGATCTCCTGCTTTATGTTCAAGCATGTCTTCCTATGGTAAAAGAGCGCCGCTGCAGAGCTGCAGGGCTCTCCACAGTCAAGACATGGGGTCAAATTTGGATGAAGGGAGGTTAATGTCATTTTCTTCCTTCCTCTGCCAACAGGGCTGTTTTTCTTCACAACATTGCCCCGAACTCTTGCGTTGTCAACAGCTGATGCATCTTCTGTTTTTATGAGCTTAGGGCTCAAAGCTGGAGCTCGTTGTCGGGCAACCAGCAGAACCTTATTTTTATTTTTTGTACTCTTTGAGTGGGCCTGCCATTTGTGAGCACGCAGGCCTCTGGCTTTAGCAAAGGTTAAAGAGCAGTGAGGACAATGGTGAGTGTTAGGTTTCAGATCGCTCCTCTGGAGGCAAAGGTCAACAGGTTCCACTGATGTAAGCTGGGATCTGTCTTCCTGAGGATCCACACCCTCTGAAGATGTACTGTGCTCCTTCTCATGATCTAAAAATATACCCTGGACCAACTGTGGACGATCCTGTGTGCTTTCCACACTCATATGAGGTTCTGGCTGAGAAGTGGTCTTACACCAATGGTCCTGAAGAGAAGGATGGTTGAAAAACTGCTCCTTCAGCATGGAGCGGGGCACACTCTTTTGTGAGTGGCATTTTTTGTGGGCGTCAAGGGCGGTGATGGACATAAACTGCCTCCCACATTCTGAGTGACACGCTCCTTCACTTGGCTCTTCCTCTTTTAGCTGCTTCAAAGTTGGAGGCAAATTGGACTTGGCCTTTGCTACAGATTTGCGCCCCAATTTGTGAACTCTCTTATGCAAATTCAAAGCTCCAATTACAGAAAAGCTTCTGTCACATTTTTTACACTTGTATTTCAAATCAGCTGCATTTCGGTTTTCTGAATGGTCCACAGTCTGACCTACGTGTAGGTCCCTTGTGTCCATTTCAGTTTTTACCCCCGCATTCACAATTAATTGTTCAGAGAAGCTGTGTGACCCGATATCCATACTATCCTTCGACAAATTCTGAGTACTATCTAATTTTTCCGTCTTGTAATCAACTATTTTCAAGCAAAGCCTTTGATGAGTGCGTAACGAGGCCTTATTGCTGAAATGTGCCAGACACGTTGAGCACTGGAGATCCTGCACAGTGACAGGTGATTTGGGAGATGATGGCGAATGCCCCGTCTCATAACCATGGCTTTTCATATGAAACTGGAGAGCCTTTGCCCGTGAAAACAGCTTGCCACAGTCAGGACAGTTGTATGTGTTCTTCTGCAGCTGCTCCACCTGATGCTGAAAAGACTTACTAGGCGGTGGGAGTAAGCGCTCGTTATGCACGACCTGGTGCCTGAGGAGGCTAGACAAAAGACGAAACGACCTGTGGCACACTTCGCATTTATGATTTACATTTTCGTGTATCCGCATGTGCAACGTCATAATGCCTTTGTGACGGAATTTTCGACCACACACTGGACATGCCACCTTACTCCTTGTGCGTGGACTCCCATTAACACGGTGCAAAGATCCAGTAGCACCTTTTCTCAGTCTCAAATCTGCACACTGACTTGGAGTTTGCTTATGATGGGAGAAAGCACCTAAAGACCAAAAGCCTTTCCCACACTGTTCACAGTGATAAATCTTTGGACCGAGAAGGGTTTTTTTTGGATTGTACTCTTTCTTGGTGGCTGAAATATTTTCCTTCTTTTGAGCAGGACATGTGTTCATATGATCAAGCAAGCCAGTTGAATTTGAATAAGACAACATGCAGTCTAGGCAGTGGAAGAGTTTTTGAGAGGAATGATGGGACTGATGAGACATAAATGCAGACAAATGTGAGAAGTGTTTACCACACACCTCACAAGCCCATGTTTTCCTCTCTTGTCCATCTACCAGGGGAAATATAGCATTGCTTGCATGTTCATCTTGGTGTTTCTGTGTGTGACTGGAGTTTGTAACATAGCTACGGACCTCGTAGCAAGATGTGTCGAATGCGTAGGGTGTCACCGACTGACCTTCAGTCTGCTGTCTCCTCCCATGAATGCAATGCCCCCGTCTGTGTACATGAAGTGACGATGCACTAGAAAACCATCTGTGACACTCTTGACAATCAAATCTTTCTGATTTATTCTCAACTTCTGTCACTAGCGGGGTCCACTGCTCCTCAGCTGACTCAAAGTCAATTTGTACAATTTTCAAATCCATCTCTGGTCTGAAAGCAATACGACTGGATAAAACGTTCAGGTCTCGTCCTTCCTGATCCGACTCGCACAGCAGCTCAAGATCAGGATTCACGTCTTGGACATGTTCATCTTCAGACTCACTTGCACTGATCACCTGTACATTGAAATCTCCAGGTTCATAACTTCCGCAATCTTCGTCCGAATCATTTACGTGGACATCCTCCTCATCCAAAGCGGCGAGCACCACATTCTCGGTTTCTGTTTCTTCCACCAGCTGCTCGGTTTCTTGTCTTCCACTTTCAAGACTCCTCTGTTGAGGTTGCAGAGACGTATCTTTCTGGGCCAATTTCTCTGTTTCTTTAAAAGGATCGCTGTGATGAAGCTGATGGGAATGAAGAGCTGAAGCCCTTGAAAACTTGAGTCCACAATCCTTACATTCAAATGCCTTCTTCTGCAGCTGACACACTTGATGGAGGAAAGACTTTGCGGGGGCCTCGTTGCTGTGTGCCATGCGCTGATGCCTGTAGTAGAACGTGAGAGTCATGAATTCCTTCCCACATTCCTCACATGAAAACCTTTTCGCAGAGTCTGTCGAGTGATTCGTGTGCCATCGCTGATGGTTGAAGAGGGCAAGGTGGCCAGAGAAAGACTTATTGCACTCATCACAGAAAAACACACTGAGGCTTTTCTTTGGTTTCTCTTGAATGTCTTCCGGAGTGCACTGGCTGTTGAGACTAAAGCGCTGGTGTGTCTTTAGGCGCATGAGTGCAGGGAAAGCTTTTCCACACGAACATGTGAAGAGTTTTTCAGGCGTATTCGCTGGGTTTTCACTGACCTTGGCTTCAACTTTCGGTTTGTCAGTGCCAAATGAACGCCTTAAACTGCTGTTTCGTGGCTTCACTAACTTTTCCTCATGACAACGGCGGTGTGCATCCAGAGCAGATGCACGGGAATAATTGCGCCCACAAGACTCACACTGAAATGACTTTTTCTTCAAATGTTCAATGTTGTGAAAAAGTGATTTGGAAGGTTGTCTGTGTGAGCGCTGATGGTTGAGAAGGTGTCCCAACATCCCATAGCATTTCCCACAATCTGGACATTCATATGTGTGCTGCTTCGCTGACTGGGATTTTGTCAGAAAACCATCCTCCTTTTTAGAGCTTTGACTGTGATTGTTCTCCATGTGCGAGAGAAATTCGTCCCGTTCATAAAATGAGACTGAACATAAACTACAGGTATTTGTTGCTTCACTGTCTTTTTCCGCATCATGTAAACTGTCCAACTGCTCGTCCAAATACACTCTGCAGTTTCCTTTGGGGTGCAGCTGGCAATGCTCCAAGTAGGCTGCCTCTTCTCTGAAAGCTTCTCTGCAATCTTGACAGCTGAATAGCCCCACCCCTACAAATAGAAATGGGAAAATAGGAGGTCAAAACACTCCTGTTTAAGGAAGAAAGAAAGTCAGACAGAGAGAAAGACCGACAGAATGAAAGAAAAAAGAAAGATAGAAAGAAAGAAAAAACACAAACACAGGCGCATTTTATGGCTTTATTTTAAAAAGTGGTGAGTCAGTTTACAGGACAATTTCAATGAAGTACGTCTGAATAAAATCATCAACATATGACTGATCATTTTGTTAATCCATAGCAGATTTGAAGTTTGTGCTGTCAAATCAGGTTTTGTGTTGCTGAAATCCCTCAGTAATGTTTCCACATTCATTTTCCCTAACCCCCCGAGAAATTGAGCAGCACCAGTGATGTGTTTGCAGCGGATCAGTTTTACTGCCAAGCACACGTGTGCTGTGGAGCTGAGATCCGCTAAACTGTGCCAATAGCACATTGTGAGTTCTTAAACTTTCGTATAATCTGTGACTAAAGTATCATGTACAACTCCTCATTTACAACTCCTGCAGCATCTTAACTATGTACATAAGAGACTGGTTAAAATACAAACAAGTAAGTACACTACGCTGGAAATGGATGTGTGAACCAGTAACATGTCATTGAGTCATCATAAATGTTCATAAATCCTGCAGTTTCAGTTACAAAGCAGGCTGTAGTGAATCTGAATAATCTGGGATCAGATAGCTAAATTCTGCAGGAATTGTTGTCTTTGTTTGTAATTCCTCCTGAAGACACATTGAGGGGATGTCAGTTTACAGAGGGTGTGTGCCATGTTTGAAGTAATCTCACTGATGAAGTCTGCTCCTGTGTAGGAGACATTTTTAATCCAACACTCACTTCACACATGGCATCATTGTGATAATTCCAAAACATCCAACCTGCTTGTTTTTGTACCATGAAACACTCTACACTAATGTGGTATTGTTAGGAGCAGGAGAAACATGTCTAATTTGACAATGCAATCATCCAGGAATATAATTTTGAGCCTCATGTATAACTTATATTCATACATGTAGCGGCTTACAAGATGTATCATTGAAACACAGAATCACATAAATTTAAAACAATAACATAAAGACTAAATAAAGGCCGAATAAATTACATCTGGATCATAAAGGACAAATAATCCCAATATTTGTTCTTGACTTGTTACATTTATATCTTGTCATGGTCTTGCTAATGCAAGAATGCACACAGTGTACATAGTATGAAAAACTATCCCTCCAATACAAACATAACATTTCTGAAGCACTCAATCTAGCTGACTTTTGTGTCCTAAGGTTTCTCTAAATTTCTCTACCAAGGACTTTATGTTTACACTGTTGGTTATTCACTGGTCTATCAGGAGGATTACACAATAGCAAATATGTTCATTTGTATGCAGGACATGTAACAGCAATTTCAGAGGATAGATGACAGTGAAGGGGGAAACAGATGATATTTTGACAACTGAGCTACATTTTCAGCTTTGTGGCTTTCATCATGTTCATTTTTTAGGCACAGTTTCATGTGTTGGCTCAATGAACTGCAGACCACATTACATTCAATGATAATATGAATGTGTAGAATTCCATTTACGTGTTTAGGGGAGAATAGCCGTTTGTTTTTCTCTACAATTCATGTGTCTCACTTATGTTTTACGACGTGCAGTCACGTGAACGTTTGAATGCTGGTCATGGCTATATATTAAATTTTTGAACGAATACTTACTGTCCGCTGCCGGAGGTGGTGTGTTTCCAGGAGTTGTGTCTCCATTGAAGAGCACGTCTTTTACTCCGTCCTCTCTCGCCGCAGCGGGGGATTCGTCCATCTTGGTCTGGCTGTTTTTAGAGCGCTAGCTTACTCCGGCTAGTTAGCTTAGCAATTAGCGCGGCAACTGTTTGGTCGTTTTTCCTTCAAGCAGTCACTCCGCGAGCACCGAGGTGAAAACTATTAAATAATCATATGTGTGGCTAATCTAATCCGTCGCCGCAATTACAGGACCATGTGATCACTCTTTACCGAGGTGAAGAAGAGCAGGATTCGCTTGGACACACACCTGCACTCTGCAGCCATCCCTTAGCGGAAGTGGCTTCTTCTTCTTCTTCTGTGTTTTTTTCCTCCGCACAAACTGTAGACTGTCGGAAATGGGGATTAATTACATATTCGACGATAAACTGTTTATAGATCAGACGAAGTTGGATCGGCGAAATACATAACTCAAAAGGACATTATTCTAAACAACTGCTTTTTTTCTGCTTTTGTCATGAGAGGAAATAACATTTTAAACTCCAGTGATATACAAATGACTAGCGCCATCGCAACATATCGGAAGCATAACTGTATTATAATGTATTATACTACAATATGCACTGAAAATACCAATTATTTAAAAAAAAAAATCCTTTCTGTCTTCATTAAAGTGTTGCACCCAATTAGCTGTGTTCTTGGTCCGAGAAAAACGTCACCAAGGCCTAAGTTATTTCAGAATGGTAATAAAACTATGCATAAACTGTTATGTGAATTATATATTATATCTATTTTTAATAAATAATAATCACTATCTCATAATTCGTTGATTGTGAATACTATTTGGTCTTCACAAACCAAATGCTGAAGAAAAATAACACCTAGTCTGCGAAGTTTCATGAACAGTATATTTTCCCTTATACTTTGCAAATAGTGCAGAACACAATACAATCAAAAGGCATGTTTTATTCAATCCAATATGTATACATCACAGAAAACTTCTAGTTCTTTCCATGCTAAAACTGTGGCTAGAGGTAGAGGGGCACGTTATTAAATGTTAAGACACTGAATGTTCAGGCGCACAGGGTTGGTTCAGGGTTTACAGATGGACTGTTTTATTTTACAGTAGTAATGTGGATTCTCAGTCATTTCACAAGCAAATACACTGATCTCTCTTCTTAGTCAGTGTTGGTACATTCCATTCGCATCTTGTACAATATTGCTCTCAGAAGTGTGAAACAGGTGACAAATATTTCCAGCTAATCACATTTAATGAAATGTTCAGATCAGAAGACATTATCAGAAATAAAATATTTGACTGGAGACGGAATTAACTTTTTTTTTTTACAGCAGTTGTCTTGCCATTATTAATGACAAACTTAAACATTCATTCATTATAAAATACATGGTCTAATATGTGTTTAGCTCACTTCTTTCTCCTCAATCACAAAGACGTTGTGAGATGCTGGAAATTGTGCCCTTTATATACCAACTGGACCCCACTGATACTTATTACGAGAGAACTTTTCACTGTATGTAGAAGACAGTTGCCATGTATTTTGGAGTGAGGTCACATTGTTGATTCTACCTCAAACACAAACTAGGCTGAGAATACCAGGACAGCAGACATGCAGACTGTACTCATAAAAGGCACACAGTATATACTGTACTAAAAGAACACAGTTCAAATGGTTTGTGACATATGAACTGAACTATAACAGTGCTATTATTTTATTAGTCTAAACGTTATTGGCAAGAAATGAAATGTAGAATCCCACTAAACTGCACACCGGATAAGTTGTTGAAAATAGTTTTATGTATGGCGAATTTAAAGGTATTTTCAACAGACAAGTCAGCTGCACACACGGGCCCCGTTTCTACCAACAGTGTGCTATGTGCTATGGAGCTGAAGGATGGAGTAAAACAACCATCAAACTGAATTCAAAGTTCTTCATCTTTGATCCTAATGCCCATCAACTGTAACTGTTTTAACTGCAGAACCGAGGGTCAAATAAGTGAGGTTCCACTGACAATAAAAATAATAAAAAACAGAACTAGAAGTCCTGGTTCTAGTGTAGAAGTATCAAATCTCTCCTTGTGCATGTTGCAAGTAATGCATCTGTAGATCCAGCTCCCGAGGGAGAGTGCACCCACATATCATGCACTGGAGCAGCCGGTCTGGGGCAAAAGGCAAACGGGGACCGAGTTTGTGAGGCTCTGTCTGCGTGGCAAGCTGAGGTAAGGGTAGGGTCTGCGGCTGTGGTGTGAAAAAGATGTTCGGTGCTCTCGGAAGTGCACCAACTGCAACAGAGTGGAGAGAGTGTGGACCAGGCAATGCGAGAGGAGGGAGGGGGGCAAGCGGGGGTGTGAAAAAAGGAGATGGCTGATTAATGATAATTTGAGTGCCTGTTACCATTGGTTGCTGCTGCAAGTCCTGTCCATTCCCTGGTTTCAGTTGCCCAGTGAGCAGCGGTTGAGGACCTACAGGCGTGTTTTGGAAGCCCCATACTGCTGTTGCCAACCCCTGACCAAAACGATGTGGCTCGTACTGTATTGTGATTGGAACCTTCTGTGCCGTTGTCGTACTGACACCGGCCCAGCTGGATGACACCTGCTTTTGCTGCAGCTGAAACTCTTGATTATTCACTAGTTTATCTGGGGAGTTTATCGTCTTTGAAATTCCTGGTGATGTTTGCAGTTCCCACAAGGTGCTACCGGCCCCATGAGAAACGGAAGTTGATACTGACATTGAACTGCTTTGGTCCGTTAGCGCCGAGGTGGGTGCACCCGTTAAACCTGAAGTCCACTGCTTCTCTGTCTGGTTAACAGTCGATGGTGTAGCGTGTGGATTACTCTTGTCCCTCACTCTACCGTCCTCTTTTCTAGGCGGCGTAGCTGGTTCCTTTTGTGTTGACACTGGGGTGCCTGACCACCTTGGCAGTTGTACATCTTGACCAAGCTTGCTCGGCGAGCTTTGTGAGTCTGATAGCGGAGGTCGGACACTCCACAATGCTGCCCCATCTACGAAGGAGGTTGGAGCAGAAAATTCATGGTGCAAAGAGCTCAAGGAAGCTGTGGATGTGGCCGTGCTACTCCAGGTAACAGGCTTGGCTTGTCTGTGTTGCTCAAGCTCACTCTCTGTAGATGGGCTGGATCTTTTCGGCACAGTGGCTTGAGGGGAGCTTACGACAGAGGCTGGACTCTCTCTCATGTGAGCCGCCTCTAACGTTTGAGCAGATGCCGGTGCTGAATGTGATATCAAAGTGCTATCCGCCCAGCCTGGCCTCTGGTACAGCTGCTGCACACCTGGCTGGCTGTCAAACTGTGTCGGCGGTGCAACCACATGTTGTGATGATGGAACTGGCATTACCTCCCCGCCATCTACCTTCCACTGGACAGGGGGTGGATGATGGTCAGACAGCCATGGCTCCTTCTGTGGCCTGATGTCTATGTGAGATGAGCGCATGGACAATGGTGGCTGGACTCCCCTTCTCTGCATCTCAATGTCTGTCAGTGCAGACACTGGATATGGAGGCGTCTGTGAGCTAAGCATCCCTGAGCCTCCTGCTGGTCTAGACACCCCCCACCTGCTGCCTCTCCTTCCTCTGCCCCCCCTGCCTCTCATTCTAGCACCCGTAGGGAGAGAATTATACTGACTCAAACCTTGGCGCTTGCGAGCGTGGATCTTCTGATGCACTAGCAAGCTGCTGAACCAGGAAAAACTCTTGCTGCACTCGTCGCAGCGATGAGGTCTCTCTCCAGTGTGTGTATTCATGTGATCGCGGAGCAGATAGGCTAATCCAAAGCTCTTGTCACACAGGTCACATTTGTGAGGTTTATCACCATTATGTGACAGCATGTGCTGCTGGAGCTGTGCTTCATCGCTGTAGCCTTTGCGGCAGCTAGTGCAACGAAATGGTTTTTCCTGGTGCAACTTCTGATGAGTTCTCATGTTCTGCAGGAAGGCGAAATCCTTCCCACATTCTGGACATTTGTATGGCTTCTTGCCTGTGTGGATGATGAGATGTTGCTGCAGGTAGCTACTAAATCTAAAACCTTTGCTACATATTTTGCAGTGATAAGGCTTGTCCTTGGAATGTATGCGCATATGCAGCTCTAATACTGAGCGATGACGGAATGCTTTCCCGCATTCTGAACACTTGTACGACTTATTATTTACATTATCAGCTTTCATCTTTTCCTGCATGTTATCACTGCTTAATGGAGTCAACTGTTTGGAAGGTGGGGCTGCCACTTTTTCCAAGTATTGTGCTACAGACTTGTGGGCACTTAACAGATGTACTTTTAAGCTCACTTCATCACGATATGTACTTGGGCATTGAGGACAGGTGTGCCCTTTCTCCCAGTACTTATTAATCTCTTTTGGAGGTTTGGATGTTCGCTCCAGCGTCTCATACTCGGCCTCATGAATAAGCATATGAGCTCTCAGGTCAGCTGGTGTGTCGTGCAGCTGGGGACAGAGGGGGCAGTTGAACAAGCGTTTTGGTTTTTCACTCTGTCGTGTGTTCTCTTTTCCTGTGACGGTCTCCTGACCAGGTGCACTGGCCTGCTGACTGGGCTGTTCTGTTGGGGGGGGCTGGCTGGTTTTACGCAGTCTGTGCTGGCGGCAGTGTGCCTTCATGTTCTGAGCAAAGGCGAAGGTCTTACCACATTCTGGACAGTGGAAGGGCTTCTGGCCCGTGTGCAGGTATTGATGCTGATGGAGGAGGCTGCTGTACTTGAAGGACTTCCCGCAGACGTTGCACAGGTGAGAACGTGTGTTGTCTGTGTGCTTGCGACGGTGGTCCTCCATGACTGAATAGTGTCTAAACACCATGCCACACTCTGGGCATTCATAGGGTTTGAGGGCGGCGTGACATCGCTGATGCATGCGCAGGGCCATGTTGTTTGGGAAAGTCTGATTGCACTCTTCACATGTTAAGTTGTTTTCCTGGGAATGAGCCATCATGTGCTTAGTGACTGATACCCTGTACTGGAACTCCTGGCGGCACAAGGGGCAGTGGTAAGGCTTTGCTTCTGGACTGTTACAGCTGTGGTCCCTCAGCTTCACCACCGTCGCAAAGGTCCTATCACATTCTGCACATTGAAAGCGGACCCCCTCAGTTTGAAACTCCCTCTTTAGGGCTACGGGTTGCTCCAACTTTACTTTATGTTCTTTTCTGTGTTTAACCAGGCTGCTGCGGTGCTGAAAGGTAAGGCCGCACTCTTTACAGGTGAGGGGCGTGAGCTCGTCTGCGTGTGCATGAAAGTGGCGGTGAAGGTTAAATGTCTCTCGCCGATTGAAGCACTTTCCACACTCCTTGCACACCAAACGGCATCTTTTTGGCTTCATTGTCACATCCGTAGCATCCCCTCTGTCTGTTTTGTTGTCCTCCATCGCATCCTTTATCCCGTCCATATCTCCTACTGGTCCCTCAGACAGATCCTTTCCTGATCTTTTTTCATCGGGTTGGGACATCTTCTCATCCTCCTCAAGGAAATCCTCTGTATCAGCAGCCTCAGCATGCTTGTCCTGCTCCACCTCCTCAGTAAGACTACTGAGGCCTGGAAAATAAACAGCACATCACAGTCGTAACTTTGTGGGGAGATAAGAAAGCTGGTAGTGCAACAAATCGCGTGTGGTTTACACAGTCCACATAATAACCCTGACTACCACATACTAGCTTGCTTCTGTTACAGAGTACGTTAGTTGAATTTAACAGGCGATACTTCCCGTGAGGTGAAAGGTGTAGCTCATGTTAGCCTGGAGGCTAAAGCTAGCTGTACAACACATTAGCGTTAGCATACCACACTTGTCATCCTCCTCCGTGTGAGTTTCTGCCTCTTCGTCGTTGTCCTCAGACCCGTCGAACGACTCCCGCTTGCCTCCAGAAGCCTCGGCGAATTTTTGGGCTGATGGAAGGTCCTTTGGTGAACTGCATGTTGCTTTGTCGGCTCCAGCCCCGGACTCGACACCAGCCTCAGAATGGCTGGCAAAGCAGCCGCCGCCGCTGCCATCACTGGCTCTCGGTTCGCTCTCTGTGGCTTTATTACATTTAACCGGCTGGTTAGAGGCACAAGGCGGAACCACAGCGTCTCTTTCCCCGGCAGATATTTCCACCTCCTCCGTGAGTGATTCCTGTCGTGTCGGACACTCCGAGGGGGCTGTGGCGGCCATATTCCACCCATGCACCCCGCGTCCGGAGCGCACACAACACACCAAAGCCAGACAGCGTGAACAAGGAAATTAGGTCGAAACTTTCAAAATAAAACATTTCTTGAGGACTCCATTGGCATTTTTTCTTTCAACATGTGTTTACAACTTACTTAACCCGCTATCACGTTTAAACAATTGTTATTTTATGTTTTCCCCGAATGTGCTGTATGAAAAGTTCACAAGTGATAAGCTGAATAGATTCTGTGGTACATGTTTGACTCCCGTTTTATTTAACTTCAACACTTCATTAAAACAGTAGCTATATACAAAATATAGCTTGTGCAAAACTACAGAGATTATGGCCATATGCTGTTTTTGCATCTATCTATATAAACACATCCATCCTACTGCATGCAAGAATAGAATAAATAGCCCTACATACCGTATGTTCAGCTCAAACACATGGATCAAAACCTGCAGCTGACTGTACATCCAGTTTTGCCTTTTCACATCACCATAAAAAATGCCTATTTGTCTCCAAAGTCACTTAACATAACAAAGTCTATGTTTATTGTCCAACTAAAGCGGGAAATGTACGTACCATGTAACTGATTTTAAAAAGCATACATTAGAAGGTAATTACAACAGCTGTTAAAGTACAATACATGGTTATAACTGCCGATTACAAATACTTAGTGACCATGTACTTGGGTGAATCAGCAGCAATTTAGAATACTGAACTTGCATGAGCTTTACAGCTCAACTGCAGACGCAGCTGTGATGTAGATATTAGTTAGCAGCACCTACGGTATGTTCGTTACGGGGTTATGTGAGTTTCATAGGTGACATTGTCCATCCCATGAGAAAATGTTCATCGGGACATTCAGCATAAGAGTATGTACAGTATAATTGATGAACCATGACAATTTTAAGGCCACCAAAGTATCCCAAGCATCTGAGATTCCTCTCCAACTTTGTCCTTACTGAAGAGAGAATGTGATTGTGAGATGGACTGCTGGGCTGGAGTTGGGAATAAAACTTCAAATATCAGTTTAATTTGAGAGAAATGCAGTCAATACAAAAATGAAAAGTCTAGTACACACATTGTGCGTGTCAGTTTTTCAATTTTCCTTTTAGCGTCGTCTTCTGCGCCTGTGATCGACGGCTCTTCCTCTTCGAGGCCTCTGCACACTATTCCGGTCTGTCTGCTGTGGATGAGAGGAAAAAGTGCCATGTACGTCCGGTGATGATGGTGCAGGTGCCGCGGCTACAGCTGGATGATTATTTGAATGTGGCGGCTGATGTATCTGTGTTTGGGGCTGTTGTGGCTGTTGTATTATATGTGACTGCTGCTGCTGTAGTTGTGATGGCTGTGGTGCCTCAATTCGCTGTTGCTGCGGTGGTTCCGTGTGTTGTAGCTGCTGCTGCTGCGTATGAGCCTGTGGCTGTAAGTGCTGCTGGGTTGTTTGTGACTGGTGTGCTTGCTGTGCACGATGTTGTTGCTGTGGCTGCTGCTGGGCCTCGAGCACTCCTAACAGCCTTTGCAACAGGACATTGTTTTGCTGAAGACTGACTGCTAATGCCTCTTGAGAAGTGACAAGTGTCCTCATGTCCTGTCGGAAACCTTCCCCAAATTCCCGCAGACTTTTCTCTACCCGATTTCCCAGTTGAATTGCTGCTTCCCCCAAACCTCTTAGCTCATCTTCAAGCCAAGAGCTGCGTGGTGGCATTTCAAGGGGACCCTGGTGGGCTCCCAGTGATGGCTGAGGACTGCTCGGCTGAGGGCTGCCGTTAAGGAAAGGAGCACTGTAGAGAGGGGAAGGAGGCAGCCACCGTTCTGACGGAGGGGGCGGTCCAATGCCCAGACCCAGTCCTAATCCCAGTTTGTCCTCCATGCTGTTATCTACTTGTTCGCATTCAGGGTCTCCCACATCTCTCTCACGCTCTGGATTATCGTCATCCTTCTCCAAACTGTCTCTCTCTGGCCCCTCCACCCCAATGCCTGTAAAAAGCACAGCAAAACCACGTTGTGATTTCTTTCAGAGAAGTTACACAGCTAAACAGCTCAGTGAGAACTTTTCTTTACCCGTGTCAGAGTCAGGAAAACATGGGAAACTGGGCTTTGGCCTGATGCTTTGCTTCTGCCTGCCTTGTTGAAGCCTTGGGCTTTGCTGGGAAGGATGCCCAAGCATCGATGTCCCTCTGCTGGAAGGCATGTAACAGCTGCGGTGTCGGGCGTCGGCTAGCCTGCCCCCGTTTCGTCTCTTTAAGTCATCCCAACGCTTCTTCACTTCTCGAAGTGTACGTGGGACTCTCGATACGGCATTCACTCTCTCAAGGATTCCAGCCCAAATACGTTCTCTCTCCCTCCGTCGGAGCCTCCCAGCGGGTCCGAAGAGCTCCCCTTCACACCGTGTGACTTCTGACACCAACACCTCCAGCTCTGCTCCACTGAAACGACTCTTTCTTTTCCCTGCACCACTGGCTGCCAGTGCAGCTGACATAGCTCTGTCTGTTGAGAGAAAAGTGAGGACGACTGAAGGTGAATGTCAAGTGAAGGAAAACATCCTACGTGAGAAAGAGTGCTTCATTAATGTCAATCACATTTGCAGCGTTCATACATATTTTACCAATAAATTCTTTTCCATGTGCTTGAACACTCATACTTTCTCTAAAATAAAAATGACAAAAGTATATTTAACTAAAGTAAACTAAGCTTCACTAAACTGATGTTTCTCAACCACATGCATTCTGAACATTTGTAGTACATTATATTTAGTCAAGTCAGATTTTATTTGTATAGCGTTAAAAGTTATCTCATGATGCTTAGCAAACTAATTATTATAACAGAAACCCAACATTCATTTAAATCCTAATACATATTTGTGAAGAATTTCCATGACTTTTCTCCCATACCCTCTTGGGGCCTTTCAATTGTCTATTATGTTATCATGAATGCATGAACTTTCTCAATTATGAACACATTTGACTTAGACACGGGTGATTAAAGGAAACAAAATAAATTCATAATGTTTTATCATTAGTGCAACAATGATAACGTTCTTGTACGATTTCCAATGGGCTACACGTTCATTTTACTTCCCTGCTGTTCAGACCTACTTTGTTCGATCGACAGGAGATCATCCGAAGACATGCCAGGGGCCATGATATTGGGGTGCACCACCACTACATTGAAGGGGAGCCCTCCTGGTAACCCACCGCTCTGGTCGCAGCTGCCATCTGAGTCCTCATCTTCCCTGGGGAAGCCGTTTTCTGAGGCTCCCCCTCCAAACGCTCCCTCCGGAGACTCCACTTTGATGTGCATGGGAGGTGATTGCTCATACAGCAGACCCCCCTCCTCGTAGTACTCAGTCATGGGTCAGACCTGGTTTACAGCAGAACTGACTGGCTGGCCATTTCTGACACTGACAGCTGCCCCATCAACACAAGGTCAATGTTTCACTGAGCAGCCTGACAACAACTCTCTGTACAGCACCTGGAAGTGATTAAACTGCATGCCAACCTGCTGATATATTAGGATTTATAGAGCAACAGATTCTACACCAACTGTATTGAATTAATCACATCATTGCTGTGTTCACTCAATTTGAGACACAATCGTTGTGTCTTATCACAGCATAAGACATCTTAATACCTGACTTGAACCTGTTAAATTCATTTTTAATTGTATTTTTATGTTACTGTATACATATCTACACTGTTGTAAAACATCTGGGGCAGGCTGGGAGCTGCATCTAACCGTCCAGCTGTTTCACAGTGAGGTGCATCATCCAGGATGAAGATCGCCTCCAAAGCTGAAATAGAACAACAATATGTGACACGTTTTCCAACTATGTGACATATTAAAGCAAAACGTGCTCGTATATGGCCACGATTTTGATTTTTTTATTCCGTCGCATCAATGCGCATTTTTTCTGCACCACATCCGCAATGGTTGCGCATTCCGCATACATTAGATGCTGATCTTGCAAAGGCGCTAGATGTTAGCAAACATGCTAGTACAGAGTGACGTGAAGCCCTGACTTCTCCTGCAGAGCCGGACACAGCTGGGCAGATGTGATATGACAGGGGATGCAGTTGTTATTCCTACCTCATGACAGTAGCACATGGGAGGCAAAACCAAACCAAAACACGATCGGGCAGCTGTTAGCTCAGCAGCCGACACACAAACCGACGGCGGTCGCATCCTGATGACGTCACCAAAAGTTGCGTTCAGGACCAATCAAAGTTTGGACTTGTTCACAAATGTGTTTCGTTCCAGTTGATACGTTGTAATTTGTTCAAACCGTTGAAAAGGGGAAATTATTTCGGAGGGAAATAACGACAGTATCTACACAGTGTTGACAGTTCAAATGTGAAACTCCTGTCAGTGCAGAAATGTGAAATGTATTTTCAGAATGAGAATTCTGTAATATTAAATTAACATTATTACATTATATAACATAAATTAATCAGCTTCGACAACGAACCATGTAAAAACATATAATAACTGTCTCAGTTCTCGTTTCCCTTCTGTGCAAATGTACACAATTTATACTTACTGAACTTTATGAGCACTCAGGTGTAAAAGTACATATTTGAGTTCACCTGAAATTGTCCAATCACAATGAATAAGCGCAACCTCACCACAGTTTTTTTTGTATGTGTTTACTCACTATTTGATGTGTAGGTATACATTTACACTAAAAAGACCACAAGCCATGTGTCTGCCAGGGAAAAATGAATATGCAACGTGTGTTTCGTCATTGAATGCTGCTGCATTTCCCAGGTGGGATAATGTTTAATCATTGTGCCGATGTATGGAAAAATACTTGACAGTGTTTTAGATAGAGTCTGTGAAGGTTCTCAGTGATCTACTCATAGTATCTTGCTGGGTTAAATCGTAGGCAAGTGGACTTCTAGTCTAAACTAGAATCTAGTCCAGACTATGATTTATCCATGAAGAGAATAAGAAAAAAATAATGAATGACAAAAGTGTTCTGTCTTAAAATGAGCAGAGATATACATACACTATACAAATATTGACAAGGGTACCAGTGGATAACAAAGCACAAAACAACAAAACAAAATAACAAGAATAAACATATCTTAAATCAAAAGTTGTGTTCAAATTGAGTTGCAGAGATCTTCAGGGAATGGCTATCAACCCTTTTTGCATACTAAATAAAAGTAAATATTGAATTTCATCAAATAAACTGTTGAGTTATCCAGCACACACTAATTGAAGGATAACTCATTCACCACGGATGGGGGAGAGTATTTGAATATGAAAATTATCACCTTTCTCAGTGAAATATGAGTCAAGCCAGTTTGTCTCCTTTAAGAATGTAAAATAAACCAAAGAAGAACATTTACAGAACTGATATGTGCTAAGTGAACACCGAGCATGTTTGTGCACATTCACTTCATACTGATCTTGTTTTGAGGTTGAATCAAAACAAATTAGAGAGTGAACTAAAGTAATGAAAATGAAAGGAAAAGGTGTAGGAGGAAATATAAATAAGATGAAAACGGACTATTCAACTGACTAACAGCATATTGAAACATGTGTACATGCATTAAACAGAGAAATCAGTGGCATTTTTGTCATTACTGTTAAATATAATGTGATTTCTTTGAACTCTTGGGGGGGAATCACCAAAACAAGCTGTGTAAGGACACTTTCACGTTCCCGTTTTTGCTGAGCTAGCTCACATTATCAGTGCTGGCTGCTGCCCTCCAGATGTGTTTTCTCACAAATGAACTGGTATGAGTGTGAACATGTTAATATGTGTCCACAGCCACCAATCAGATTGCAGAGCGACATAGCGGCTATAAAAGGTCTGAGCTGAGGTGAGTGGACACTGAGGCCAAGACAACAACCATGAAGGCTTTTATTCTCCTGGGGCTGCTCGCAGTGGCATGTGAGTATTATACTTCATATCTTTAGATGTTACTACAAATCAAGCACTTCAACAGTTGAGTTCCTTGTAAACTACTAGATTGCTCAACATGCTTTCATAATCATCCTCCTTTTCCATCAGACGCCGCTCCCATTGAGGATGAGGATGACAAGATTGTGGGGGGATATGAGTGCAGGAAGAACTCTGTGCCCTATCAGGTGTCTCTGAACTCCGGCTACCACTTCTGTGGAGGTTCTCTGATCTCCAGCACCTGGGTGGTGTCTGCTGCTCACTGCTACAAGTCGTAAGTGCAGAGATGACATTCTGTGATCTGTGAATTTCGTGAAGCGTGAAAAGCGGAATTAGTTTGGTTTGAGTGAACGACAGCGTTTCCCAACTTCCTTTGGAATTAAAAATGTCCCTTATTTGTTCCTATCACGTGCGATTCAGTGTTACAGTGTTACTCAACTACCTGTGTCTGCAGCCGCATCCAGCTGCGTCTTGGTGAGCACAACATCGCCGTCAACGAGGGCACAGAGCAGTTCATCAACTCCGCTAAGGTCATCAGGCATCCCAGATACAACAGCCGCAACCTGGACAACGACATCATGCTGATCAAGCTCAGCAAGCCCGCCACCCTGAACAGCTACGTCCGTACCGTGTCCCTGCCCTCCAGCTGCGCCAGATCGGGCTCCCGCTGTCTGATCTCTGGATGGGGCAACACCAGCAGCTCTGGAAGTAAGGCAAACACCACAAACGTGTGAGAGACGACCTGTCTTCATATGCACATTCACTCATACTGTCTTCGTCCCTCCTCAGGCTCATACCCCGATCGTCTGAGGTGCCTGGACGCCCCCATCCTGAGCGACAGCAGCTGCAGGAGCTCCTACCCTGGACAGATCACCTCCAACATGTTCTGTGCTGGATTCCTGGAGGGAGGCAAGGACTCCTGCCAGGTACCTCCATCATCAACGTCTTCATCAGTTTGTTACAGTGGACAAAGGTCCGAGCGTCTGTGCTCACATGTTGTGTGCTTTGTGTCTGCGTCCTGTCAGGGTGACTCTGGTGGCCCCGTGGTGTGCAACGGGCAGCTGCAGGGTGTGGTGTCCTGGGGATACGGCTGCGCCCAGAGGAACAAGCCTGGAGTCTACGCCAAGGTCTGCAACTACAACTCCTGGATTCGCAGCACCATGTCCTCCAACTGAAGTCACTT
>CAAKHB010002019.1:22742-39017 GCA_901007665.1 Aeoliscus strigatus | reverse complement strand
ATTATTATTTCTCAATCCTACAAATAAAGATGCGGGGCAACACGTCAGCGCGATTCACATGAAGCATTTGGTGATGGTGTTCGTCCTTGCAAGTAAAAACGAGAAGTTGTTCTTGCCATCTGTCCGAGCAGCCTGCCGTCCACGGGGGAGTCTCAGGATTCCCCCCACAAGGACGTAGCTTCAATATTAATGCCTGACCAGATTTCAGTGTTGATTCAATATGATTTTGCTATCTGGGTTTACATGTATTGACATATTGGCTGTAAATATAAGCCACATATAGGTTTTGCATATATGCAACCTATATGAAATAGGCTGTGTTCATATATGCACATATTGGTACATATATGTACTACTGATACACTATATGCTTATTCAAGTGACATATCGGAAAATGGCCTATTTATATGTATATATGAATTACACATATGTAATGAAAAAAACTATGGCCTATGTTACTATATTACAACCAATGTGTCATACATGTAAACCAGATAGCAAATATATTGAATCAACACTGAAATCTGGTCAGGCAGTAATATTGACGCTACGTCCTATAAGAACTGTCAATTACGGTGAACTTACATTACCTGCCCTGCACTGCATTAATATTAAATTTACGTTGATAGCTGGTGTTGAAACAAGATCGATCATGCTCGTTAGGATCATTGTTAAATAGATGTTGTATTTTCATCCAAAAATGACACTAAATCAATATTGATATCCTACAATAGTGATACTGGTAGTGATACTGGTATACTGATATTCAACCATGATCTAAAAACAAGTTTGCTGGTAGAATTTGGTTGATTCTGTGTTGAAACTATTTAACTAAATCAATAAGGGTTCAACCATAATCTAAAGGCAAGTTTACATTTGAATTCTAGTCAAACGTTTGAGTCACACTTACCATAGAAAAAAAAGTTCTTCCTTCAAACTTTTTTAATTATTCTATGTTTATTCAAACAGTCGACCAGTAAAAACGACAACATTTTTGCAGGGGTGGGTGTACCCCAATTTGTTGCCTCCCTCCCACTCTGGGGCACATCATAGCCACAAGTGTTGCTGAAGTCAAAAATTGACAGCTTCTGGTCTGGTCTCACGAACAGCCTGTCAGCTTCAAAGTGCAAAACCACCGTAAAACCCATAGAAAACTAATAAGCTTTAGACAACCAATATACAACCAATATATAACCCTGACTGACCTAGCGAGACCATGGTGATCAGGATAATCGGTACCACAAAGCTGGATATCAACTCGCTGATTCAACCCAGGTTTGTCTCATCAAGACCCGTGAACGTGCACGTATAAGAGGTGGGTTCAGAGGCAGCAGACAAATCACAGTCATCAGCGCATGAACGGGAGACAGAGCGCCTCGAGCCGGCCACAGAGGTTAATGCTGGAAAAGTAGGAGGAGAAGTCAGTGATTGTAGAAAAGACAAAGGCCCTGGAAGATGCCAGAATACGACAAAGCAGCTGGCAACACATCACAGACTGTGTAAATCTGTAAGTTGTTCATTAATGCCTCAATGAACCTACAACATCTGTGAAACCCTCAATCACATTACATTTATCTTTTTTTCCCAGATAAAAGAACAACAAGAACATAAAAACACTAAAGCGTCAGCTTTCAACTTTAGTGTTGAAATTCAGGTCAATTATATCAATATACCAAGTTGATCGTCTGTATTAGGAGACTATTAGGAGATCAAAACCCACAAGTCATCAGGAGGCTGAGCACGGGGACAAAGGGGATTTGACGGACGGACTAAACAATAAAAACCACAGGCTCCATTGTCTGCTGTTTACTTATATTATTAAGGCTAAAATCCAAACAGTAAATCCCACAAAAAAAACTTAAAAACACAGTGCAAGCAAGTGAGCAAACAAGCTAGCGGTCAGCAAAAAGTAGGAGACTGTCTGTGGTCCAGGGCGTGAGAATCGGAAAAATTCTGTAAAATTTAACAGGTTAGATCAGTCCTGGAAGATTCTTATACGCCGTAACTCTCTCCTCACTACTTCAGTTTACGTAGAGGAATCGGCAAGTCATTATTTTTCCAGACATCTGATTGGCCAGTTGGTGGTGCTTTCACAGGATCAGATTCAATCCAGACAGTTATCCTGGATAGGATAGTCTTTCAGAGTAAATTACCATGAGGACAGGTCTTGATAAAATGAAATCTGGCTTCATGGTACGGAAGATCCAGGATCAACACTGAACATATCTCGCTAGAACAAAATCCTGCTTCGTGGTACAGGCCCCAGGTGTCGCAGCCGTAGCGCGATATACCATACATGCCATCGACAAGACGGTTTTTTTTGGCAGTGTCAGAGGAAGCAGACCTATCAGACGGTATATAGTTTGTTTACATAATAAACATGTAAAGATTGGAAAAAAATGTGAGTTTAGGCCACTTCCTGTCTTTTGAAAAGATGAGAACATGCTCGGCGTCTGTCGCATGAAAACGAAAAGACATGGAGCTTTGAAAATTACATGTGTGAATGGGGGCACAGAACACTACAAAATACCAAAGTTTCAAGTCAATAGAGCAAACACAGAGGACACAGGACCAAGTTGTTTGGTAACCAAGTTGCTGTTTTTCAGCCGAGTTTAGAGGGGGAGCCGGCACTTTCAGTGCATTTCCAAATAAACGGAAAAACACTGAGCTTTCAGAGTCACGCAGTTGGATTCAGCACAAACTTATCTACAAAAAGAGTGTATCTTTATGTACCTGGAGCAAAGAAATAGCCCACAGCATTAAAAAGTTTAGTTAGTGTTTTTTGCTTTTTTTATGTATATTTATTTATTTGCTGATTTTGCTCACCTCGCCGTTCTTTGAACGTCATGCAAAAACAGAACGAGATATGGGCTCAAGAGTCACACAGTTGAACTGGAAACAAAAATCCCTACAAAAATAGTGTATTCAAATGTATCTGGAGCCAAAACGGAGCTCACAGCACAAAGGTGTTTCGAGAAAAGTTTTTTTTTTTCTTTCTGAGGCTCCCGCACTCTAGCTTTCCCTCTGGAATGTCAATGATTGCGAATGGGGAAACTTTGACCTTTGACCATTCGCAGGCCATAGGTCAAAGGTTGACAAAGCACACATCGTTTGATCAGTGGCAATACCCTGAACGCGTCAATGTATTTTTATGTAGGTCAATCAAGATTTGGGCGAGATATGACCACTTTTAGTTTGTTCCCACTCATTGCCTGTGGCAAAAATCGTACGCAAAAATGTAAATATTTCGTAAACCGTTTTCGCATTAACGTGACAGAGTCATAGCACGCGTTTCTCGATCGAGCCGGTTGAAACGAGCCCATGACGAACTTTTGGACTGTAACAACAAATGTTCAGGATAATAGAGTTGGTCGACAATAATAAGGTTTTGGCTTTTTTCTTTACTTTTTTTACTTTCTTTACTTTTTTTCTTTTCTTTACAGGTTTACTGAACTGACAGTACCTATGTGTATATTTTCAAATGGGTTCTTTCCATGAACAGCAGTTCGCAAAAAGGCTATGTTCTCTTATTCCGCTTATTTCTAAACGATATAGATGTAGCAGTAAGCTTTACGTCTATGGACAAGACTTGCCATTGTTGTAAAAGTTAGTTATTAAAAATGTCGTGTACAATGAAACAGTGAAATTGAGCAATGAAACTGTGTAAAAACGTGAAAGAAATGAACACATCTTCAATCAGTACTGGTTTTTCTGTAGTTACAAAAGGTGGTTCACTGGTCCAATCGCAATGTCTATTTCCTTCACAACTCCATTCCATTCCTTGTGGATGTAGTTTTGGTAGCCAGAGGAAATGAACATTCAAATTGATTTTTTTTTTTTTCGCTTTCCAGTCTGAATCAGTATGAGATTTTTACCATTTTCTCACACCTCTTATGTCGAGCTCCTGAAATCAACTGCCCCATGTCTCAGTCCAAACCTAATTTAACATTTTTCTCACTGAATTGCTCTTTATCAAAAAAAATCTTCAGATAACAGCATGATTCCAAAATAAAACAATTGTCTAGTGGCTGCCTGCTGGATATTATTTGTAGATCTGCATTATAGATATGCTCTGTAGGTTGCAGAGCATATCAGGGGCAGCTGGTGGTGCGAGAGGGGGGGTGATGAGGCATTAAAACAGTCAGATCACTAAAACTGGATTGATGCTTCTCCGTTGAACTTTAACACACAGCCTACACCATAGCCTACGCACGTGCCACATTTATATTTCTGCATCAGTCAGTGTTCATGTTGAATCCCAACACTGTGTTTAGATGATCTGTGTTTCTCTTTATTCACTTCAAGCGATTGTGACTGACGCTCTACAAATAAAATCTGACTTGACTGGAAGATACAGTATTCCATACAGTATGGAAGTGTCTAATTACATGTAATGGTGTTTGTACTTAACATAAAATAAAAACTTTAATCACTTGCATTACTGGAGAAAAAAGTTACTTATGGAAATATTAATGATTACAGTTTTAGTTACATCTGAACAATTCCTGCAAGAACATTGTCTATATGGGTGTAATCCAGAAAATTTGAATATCATGAATCCCCTCCCTACCAAGTATTTCAGTTCAATTCACACAGCGAAATGTGTATTTTAGATCCATTCAAACAAACTGAAATGATCAACCTTTTTTAAATATGGCATATAACTCATGAAAATACAAATTCCAGTATCTCAGACTTATTGTATTTATTCTACATAATTCATACACAATATATTATCTGACAAACGCTGCGTGACTAGTTACGAGCCAAACTTTGTGGACTGTTATTATTATTATTATTATTGGATTAATATTAAACATGTCGGATTATATAGTTGGCTCTTGCTGTCAGACCAACAAATAATATTAATGAGAGCAACTAACCCATTGTCGTCAGGATTTTGTATGTGAGTACACTGACACATGAAACATTTGAAACTTGAACATTCACTCATCATTTAGAAAAGTCAACAAAAAGGAAGCAAATTTTATTACATTTTAAACAGCGTAACTATGTATTGTGACCAATTCCACGTTCAAAGTACTTTTACCGACACAGCTTGTACATAACTGATGTATTGTCATTCACTTCACAGACACAATAAATATGATAGCACCTTAATATTCTAACCTCTAGTTGGGACATTTTTTCAAGAAATGATTCATTCATTCCTTCTCCAATCTTGTATGTGTGATCTGCGAGCACCAGTATGCGCTTTGAAAAAAAAAGAAAGAAAAAGCACACATTGTACCATGCACTCAGCAAAGAGATGTATGAGAGAGCTGAGACAAGTTGGTCAGGTTCATTACTGAGCTGAACCCCTGAGAAGTGTTCTGCATATGTATGTTTGATAGCTAAAAAGCCACACGGATAACAAGAAGTCTGCATTTGCCATATCATTCCTGACAGAAATGAAATCCATGGAAAACCAAGCATCTGTAAGCCTGAAGTGCTCCGTCGTCCTTCAAATAAACTGAACTCCCCCTCCAGCAGGGTCTCTTGTCAGTGAGTTGCCTTCTTCCCACCCACACAAGCTCTCTGGAGCCTCAGTGCAAAGACAAACGGATTCTGTATATTACCCATAAACACACACTGCCACTGCCAATGCAAGAATGATACAATGGAAGTTCAATCAATCTGAACAACACTGTTAGTAAGGCAAACATTTGAACAGTCATGCTAGTTGGTTCACATTTAAATACTCTGCAACACATTATATATGTGTCTATGACACAATTTAAAGTCCTATTTTGTCACATTCTTTTAAAAATGCTGTAACCTGTACAGCAAATATTCAATGTGTCATGGTTGTCAGTTTTGTTGTGTTTTGCCCTGTTTAGTTTGGTTTTCTCCTCCTCCCTCCTCCCTCTCTGTTTTCCCCTCATTTCAGAATGTGAAACATATTTATTATAGAGATTCATTACACATCGAGTGAAACATTTCAAACATTTATTCCTTGAAATTTTGATAATTGTGGCTTATAGATAATGAAAAAACAAAATGCAGTGTCTCAGAAAATTAGAATATTGTGAAAAAGCCTTGGAAAGTCATGGTGTCACAGCCTAATCAACTAATTAACTCAAAACACCTGCAAAGGTATCCTGAGCCTTTAAATGGTCTCTCAGTCTGGGTCACATGGCTACACAATCATGGGGAAGACTGCTGACTTGACAGATGTCCCGAAGACAATCATTGACACCCTCCACAAGAGGGAAAGCCACAAGAAGCTGGCTGTTCAGAGTGCTGTATCCAACCATATTAATGGAAAGTTGAGTGGAAGGAAAAAGTGTGGTAGCGCAAGGGATAAGCGCAGCCTTAAGAGGATTGTCAAGCAACATCCATTCAAGAATTTGGGGGAGCTTCACAAGGAGTGGACTGAAGCTGGGGTCAGCACATCAAGAGCCAGTACGCACAGACAAATCCAAGACATGGGCTACAAATGTCGTATTCCTCATGTCAAGCCACTCCTGAACCAGAGACAACGTCAGAAGCATCTTACCTGGGCTGAGGAGAAAAAAAAACTGGACTGTTGCTCAGTGGTCCAAAGTCCTCTTTTCAGATGAAAACACATTTTACATTTCATTTGGAAATCAAAGTTCCAGGGTCTGAAGGAAGAGTGGAGAGGCACAGAATCCATGGTGCTAGAAGTCCAGTGTTTCCACAGTCAGTGATGATTTTGGGGAGCCATGTCATCTGCTGGTGTTGGTCCACTGTGTTTTCTGAAGTGCACAGTCAACACAGCCATCTTCCAGGAAATTTTAGAGCACTTCATGCTTCCTTCTGCTGACAAGCTTCATGGAGATGCCGATTTCATTTCCCAGCAGGACTTGGCACCTGCCCACACTGCCAAAGGTACCAAAAGCTGGTTCAATGACCATGGTGTTATTGTGCTCGATTGGCCAGCAAACTCACCTGATCTGAGCCCCATAGAGAACCTGTGGGCTATTGTCAAGGGGAAGATAAGACACCAGACCCAACAATGCAGATGACCTGAAGGCTGCTATCAAAGTAACCTGGGGCCTGAACCACGAAGCAGGATTTTGGTTTTAGCGAGATAAGTTCAGGATTGATCCTGGATCTTCCCTACCACGAAGCCGGATTTCGTTTTATCCAGACCTGTCTCCATGGTAATTTACTCTGAGTAAAAGTAAAAACTATCCTGCTCCGGAGCAGGATAATTGTCTGGATTGAATCTGATCCCGTGAAAAGCACCACCCACTGGCCAATCAGATGTCTGGAAAAAACAATGACCAAACCAGTGCCACACGCTGATAGCTTCCATGCCACGTCGCATTGATGCAGCAATTCATGCAAAAGGAGGCCCAACCAAGTATTGAGTGCATGGAAATGAACATACTTTTCAGAAGCCTAACATTTCTGTTTAAACTCTTTTTTTCATTGAGCTAATGTAATATAATTTTCTGAGACACTGCATTTTGAGTTTTCATTATCTATAAGCCACAATCATAAAAATTTCAAGGAATAAATGTTTGAAATATTTCACTCTGTGTAATGAATATCTATAATAAATGTTTCACATTCTGAAATGTGTGACAAAAAATATTGAACTTTTTCATGATATTCTAATTTTTGAGATGTAACTGTATGTTATCAAGTTTTCTTCCTGCCCTCGTGGCTTCATTTGTTTACTGTGTAGTTTGTTTCCTGTCCGCTCGCCACGGCACAGTGATTTTCTGTTTTAGGCCGAGTTTGTGTTGTTTCTCTCATTCGTTTTGTTACCTTGATTGTACAAAAAACTGTTTAGCATCGTGTCTGGTTTCCTGCTGTGTGTCTGCATGCACTTTGGGTCGACCTAAAAACCTTGTGCTCACACCCCATTACACAATGGTAAAGTACTTGCCACTCAGTGTCACTTGAAATTGGCGTTAAATTAAATGAAAACCTTTTAATAAGCTGTGCTAACTGTCTCATGTGTGAGTGTGACAGCAACTGGACGGGCTGGAAAAGATTTCTTACTTTGACAACACAAAAGTGCAATTTTTCCCCAGTGGGTTCATCACATTTCAGGATGGAATGTCTCATGGAATATTTCCAGCAAGAACCTAACTCACATTCTCATCACAAGCCAGATGAATTGGCTGTCAGACAGCTGGTTGGGATCATTCTGGTCTAAATGAAGAGTGAGACAGGAAAGCGTGCCTTGTTTATTTGTTCCCAACATGCTGGCCTCACAGAGCAGCTAGGCCCATGCAGGAAAGCATGAAGCCATGTCCAGACATGACTCCTTAATTACTAGCATATCCCATTAAAACATGATATCCTGGAACAATAATGTGTAATTCATTGGAGGTGACGCAGACTTTAATCAGCAGAAACCTGTGATGTATGAGTCACTTCACAGTGCCTTTGCTTCATACCTGTCAGGAGACTTCCCATTCATTCAGATAGATGTTCCTGCAGCTCCTTGAGCACCCTGTCTTCGTCAGTTTATTCTCCCTTCTTCAACACTTTATAGCATTTTGGAGGAAGGACCTAGACAGGGTTTAAAGTGTTTAAATGTGAATCTTTGGAAAGACAATTGCAGATTCGCTGACATCATACATAAGCAAATAAACAACAACTATCCACTTATGTTGATTTATGTGAGCTAATTTTCTAGGACAAACAGCTCATTCAAAGGTTGACAAATGAATCCAGGGCATTCTATTGTCTTCCCTGTAAACCAAAGGATAGGGGAAGCTGTCATTTAGAACTTATGGTCTTAACTCTGTCTGGATGCTCAACAAAATGAGAGATTCATCTCAATTGTAGCTGATAAACACCAAGGTGGTTGTGGGAACAATGAAAAAATGCCTCAATGAATCAAGTCTGGGAAGCCTTTGGATGATGGAGGGCATCTGTGTCATTCATTTATCTTCTTCCACTTCTTCCGGATACAGGTCGCGGTTCGTGCTGCAGCTGATCGCAGCTGTCAACGGGCAGGTCGCCAGGTCATGACAGGGCCACATAAAGCACAGATGACCATTCACACTCACATTCACACCTATGGGTGATTGACAGTGACCAATTAACCTCAGAACAATTTTGGAGGTGGGAGGAAGACGGAGTACCTGACGAGAACTCACACAGACACGGGGAGACATATTGTATGTATACTGTATATTCTTGGAGTCTTTCAGAAGTGTCTGCCTGTCACTTCTCCAAATTTCAGATTAATCCAGAATTTCAGACAGAAAATGTACAATCACAAAAGGATTGTAACAAAAGGAATAATGTTGATGCAGTAAATTGAACTTATATATTGCTACATGGAGCATCTTTAATCATGAGCATTTATTGTTTCGAGTGAGAAAAACAAACGCAAATTCTGTCTCAGATCATCTACTCGGTGAATAATAATATTTGTTAAGTGTTTGCAGCTTTGGATAAACTAATCAACCCACCAACATAAATTCCCATCTTCAAGAATTGTGCAGTGACTGCAAAAAATTTTTATCAGCACCCCTCACAAAAGATAGCATGTGTCAGCAATTGACCAGACTTAACTGGTGAAATTGACTCATTTTAGGTCTCGCAACAAGAGGAACAGCAGTATGGTTTCATGCCTAGAAAGAGCACCACAGATGCAATATTTGCCCTGAGGATGCTGATGGAGAAGTACAGAGAAGGTAGGAAGGAGCTGCATTGTGTTTTTGTAGATTTAGAGAAGGCATATGACAGGGTGCCGAGAGGGATTGTGGTTTTGTATTAGGAAGTCAGGATTGTCAGAGAAGTATGTTCGCTTGGTGCAGGACATGTATGAAGGTAGTAGAACAGTGGTGAGGTGTGCTGTTGGAAGGAGAAAAGACTTCAAGGTAGAGGTAGGACTGCATCAAGGATCGGCCCTGAGCCCCTTCTTGTTTGCTTTGGTTATGGATAGGTTGACAGATGAGGTCAGACAGGAGTCTCCCTGGACTATGATGTTTGCAGATGACATTGTGATCTGTAGTGAGAGTAGGCAGCAGTTGGAAGAGAACCTAGAAAGGTGGAGGTTTGCTCTAGAGAGAAGAGGAACGAAGGTCAGTCGTAGCAAGACAGAGTATATGTGCATAAATGAAAGGGAGACAAGTGGAAAAGTGAGGTTACAGGGAGCAGAGGTGGTGAAGGTGCAGGAGTTTAAGTACTTAGGATCAACAGTGCAGAGTAGTGGAGACTGTCGAAGAGAAGTGAAGAATAGGGTGCAGGCAGGGTGGAACAGCTGGAGAAAAGTGTCAGGAGTGATTTGTGATAGAAGAGTTTCAGCTAAGGTGAAGGGAAAGGTTTACAGGACTGTGGTTAGACCAGCTATGATGTATGGTTTAGAGACACTAGCGATAGGCAGAAGACAGGAGGCAGAGCTGGAGGTGGCAGAGTTAAAGATGCTGAGATTCTCTTTAGGAGTGACCAGGATGGACAGGATTAGGAATGAGGTCATCAGAGGGACAACACAGACAGGAAGGTTAGGAGAAAAAGCTAGAGAGGCTAGATTGAGATGGTTTGGACATGTGCAGAGGAGGGACAGTGGATACATTGGTAGGAGAATGTTAGAGATGGAGTTGGAGGGAGGAGACAGAGAGAAGGTCAAAGAGGAGGTTTATAGATGCAGTGAGGGAGGACATGGAGGTAGTTGGCGTCAGAGTAGAGGATACAGAGAACAGGGAAAGATGGAAATCGATGATTCGCTGTGGCAACCCCTGAAGAGGGACAAGCCAAAAGAAGAAAAAGAACAAGAGAAGTAATCAATTTACATGCTGCCTTTTTTGTTTATGTTTTTTAGTTTTCTGAACACAGATGGTATTCATTCAGTCCAACATCTTTCTAGAGGTTTTTGGGGATGTTTTCTAAACCAAACCACCTTTACGATTTCCCAGTTTGCACTTCAGCTGTACCACTTCAAAGACAGATGATGTGATTCTTAACAATTGAATTCAATTAAATACAATTCAAATGTCAATGTCTGCATGGCTTTTTCAGTCTGCACAGTGGAACACCATTTGTCCTCAGACCGTTAACTGACAGACAGATTGAGTGACCAGATGTCCTGACACTGCAGGAAACAACACAGGAGGAAAGAGAGAACTACGAGAGAAAGAAGGGGCCGAGTTTAAAAACATGTGACAGTGTAAATGCTCCAGTGGTATATACCACTAGATCAAAAGTCATTTATGTCAGGGGGCAGTAGCCCGAGGTTTTGGCATGGATCCAAAGGCACAGGTTATTCATGAGAGGGACAAGTATATCAAACAACAATTTTTGCACAAACAGGAAAAGTACAACAGAAACACCAGAATCTAACGAACGCAAAATCAGCCAGAACAGAAAACCACTGCTCCGTGGTGAGCAGGCATGGGAAAACGACGTGGAAGGAAAAATCACAGCCAACAAGGGCAGGATGGAAAACACTAAACGTAAAGAGCTCCTCAAAACTGGAGTGAGGAATAAACCAAAAGCGCGCACTATGGCGGAACGAGAGAGCAAAACGGCAGGAGAGTAAGGCATAGAAGCACAAACAATCTGGCAGTGGAGTGCGGCCAAAGCACAGCTTAAGAGCAGGAGCAATCAGCGCGCCTATGAGAATCAGGTGCGCTTATTGCTCCCAATCAGCCTGGCCGCACCTCCACTGCCAGCCAGAGGGAGCAGAAACACAGGGAAAAAAACAAAACAAAACACAGACACCAAACCAAAACAGGCAACCCTGACAGTACCCCCCCTCAAGGGGCAACTCCTGGCGTCCCAACAGTTCTATCAGGGTGGACGAGCTGGGGGTCCAAGATGAAGCTCCTGGGGCCATACCCCTCCCAGTCCATAAGGTACTGAAGGCCTCGTCCCCGACGCCGGACGTCCACCAGGCGCCGCACCGTGAAGGCAGGATGGTCGCGGGGCAGGCGGGCACAGCTGACTGGAGACAACAGGCTTTAACTGTGAAACATGAAAGGTCGGGTGAATACGCATGAAAGCGGGGAGAGTCAACCAGACAGCAGTGGGAGAGATGAGTTTTTCAACAGGGAACGGTCCGATGAACCTAGGAGCCAGCTTGTGGGAGGCCACCCTGAGGGGTATGATCTTAGCAGACAAACCCACCTGATCCCCCACCCGGTAAGTGGGCACTGGGGTGCGACGCCTGTCCGCCGCCCGCTTGTTGGCGTTGGCAGTCCGCAGCAGGGCAGCCCTCGTGTCCTTCCAAACCCGGCGGCAGCGGCGAACACTGTCCTGCACCGATGGCACGGCGACGTCTCTCTCCTGCTTGGGGAAGAGTGGCGGCTGGTATCCCAAGGAGGCCTTGAAGGGGGAGAGGCCAGTGGCGGAGGAAGTTATGGCATTGTGGGCATACTCGATCCATGGCAGGTGCTCAGTCCAGTCGGCGGTGGTAAACAGGCGCTTGAGTGAGTCAAATGCCCCCTGGGCATCCGCAGGCCATGAGAATGGTACCTTAGGAGGTTAGGCGTGTGAGGGGCGTAACCACCCTGCTGAAGTTTCTGATGAAACTTCTGTAAAAGTTTGCAAACCCTAGGAACCTCTGTAGTTGCTTCCTATTAGACAAAGTAGGCCACTCTGTCACCGTCTAATTTATCCCTCTGCAATGATGTGACCTAAGAACTGACAGAGGGCTGGTGAAAGTCACACTTCTCTGCCTTGACGTACAGGCGGTTTTCGAGGAGTCTCTGGAGCACGAGGCAAACACGATTGAAATGTTCATCAGGATTCTGGGAAAAAATAAGTGTCATCCAGATAGACAAAAACAAACCGGTCGAGGAAATCTCGAAGAACGTCATTGACCAAGGCTTGAAAAATAGTGGGGTCGTTAGTGAGCCCGAACAGCATGACCAGATACTCAAAGTACCCAAACGCAGTCTTCCACCCATCCCCCTCGCGGATACGCACCAGATGGTAAGCGTTGCGGAGATCAAGTTTGGAAACGATAGTGACGCCCTGGAGAGGTTCAAAAGCTGAGGAGAGTAATGGCAGAGGATACTTATTCTTTACCGTAATGAGGTTCAGACCCCTGAAATCGATGCACAGGTGAGGGTCTTGTCTTTCTTCTCCACGATGAAGAACCCAGCCCCCAGTGGAGACTGACGAATGAGACCCACGGACAGGGATTTGGAAATGTATTTCTCCATTGCCTCCTGCTCGGGCCTGGACAGACTAGAGACAATTCAAGGGGAGAGGAGCGCCCGGCAGGAGGTCAATGGAGCAGTCGTAGGGTCTATGGGGCAGCAGCGAAAGGGCCCTGTCTTTACTGAATACCTCGGCGAGGTCGTGGTAGACTGGGGTCCTAGCCTGACTGAAAACCTCGACTGGAAGTGGAACAGTGGAGCGAAGGCAGGACGCAGAACACGAAGGACTCCAACCAAGGACCTTCCCCACCACCCAGTCGACGCGGGGATTGTGGCTATGAAGCCACGGGTACCCCAACACCACCTGGGCAGACGGGGAAGACAGAATCCTAAATTGGACCACCTCTCGATGGTTACCAGAAACAATCAACTGCACAGGGACGGATTGGTGAGAAACCGACGACAGACGCTTACCATCCAGTGCGTTGATGTTGATGGTCCGCTCAAGGGGGATAAGAGGAATCCCTGCTTCCGCAGCAAACCCCGCGTCCATGAAATTGTCCTCTGCCCCGGAATCCACCAGAGCGCAGAGAGGCCACAACTCGCCGGCGCAGCTAATGGTTGCTGGAACCTCCAGGTGTGCACGTGTGGGTGATGGGGAAATTGGTCGGCCCGACAGTTTGTCCACTTCTACTGCCGGGCACTCTCTTTTGGCCGGCTGGGGCATTGTGCGAGGCGCCCGAGCGGAGCCAATGCTCTCTCTCTCGGCTCCTCCCCGATTAATGGTTCGTAGATGATTCATTGGAGAACTGGTCCATTGGGACGTGCCGGCAACCCTCTCTGCGCCGCTCTCGCAGCCGATTATCCAGGCGAATGGCCAGCGAGACGAGTGCCTCGAAGTCCGCCGGTGTGTCCCGGGTCACCAGCTATGAACGCTGCTTTCAGGGCTTCCTCGTTCCAGTGAGCGTCGTTGGCCAGGGTTCAGAACTGGAGGGTGTAGACCGACTGAGACCCTTGCCGGAGATCGAGCAGAGGAGCAGAAGCATTGTTGTGGTGATCGGGATGGTAGAATACAGCGCAAAATAACTGCATAAATGCCTCGTACGAAAGTGTATCAAAGTCCGGTCGGCTACTCAAAGCCTCTGCCCAGGTTAGCGCCTTGCCTCGGAGTAAACCAATAATGTAGCAAATCCTGGCACAATCCGAAGAGAAATTCAAAGGTCTCTGGGAAAAGACTAGGCGGCACTGAAATAGGAAGCTGCGACACTTACTAAACTCCCCGGTGTAGAGTTCGGGGCTGGTGACGGGGAACTCCCTGGCAGAGTTAAGCTCAGCCAAGACGGAGGTGGGTGCTGTAGCCGGAGCTGGTGTCACAGGGGCGCCCCACGTCGCAACCAGCCAGCTGGCTTACCTGTGCCGACAGCTGTTGAGTAGTGGACAGGAGGCTCATCAAAGCCTGATCGTGGTGGCTGAGCCAGGCCCCCTGTTTGCGCAAAACCGTCTGAACCGCGGTTTACTGTTCCTCTTGGGGACAACCCACTGGATCCATGTTGGCCAGATTGTACTGTCAGGGGGCAGTAGCCCGAGGTTTTGGCGTGGATCCAAAGGCGCAGGTCATTCATGAGAGGGACAAGTATTTCAAACAACAAACGATTTATTTTTGCACTAACAGGAAAAGTACAACAGAAACACCAGAATCTAACGGACGCAAAATCAGTCAAAACAGAAAACCACTGCTCCGTGGCGAGTGGGCAGGGGAAAACGACATGGAAAGAAAAATCACAGCCAAAAAGGGCAGGACAGAAAACACTAAACGTAAAGAGTTCCTCAAAACTGGAGTGAGGAATAAACCAAAAGCGTGCACAACGGCAGAACGAGAAAACCCGACAGGAATAGCAGGCGAACACGAGAGCAAAACGGCGGGAGAATAAGGCATAGAAGCACAAACAATTTGGCAGTGGAGTGAGGCCAAAGCACGGCTTAAGAGCAAGAGCAATCAGCGTGCCGATGAGAATCAGCGTGCCGATGAGAATCAGCGTGCCGATGAGAATCAGCGTGCCAATGAGAATCAGGTGCGCTGATTGCTCCCAATCAGCCTGGCCGCACCTCCACTCCCAGCCAGAGGGAGGAGAAACACAGGGAAAAAAACAAAAAAACACAGGCACCAAACCAAAACAGGCAACCCTGACAATTTTACATGTTTCCCTGATAGTTACAGTCTTGGTTGCTAGGAGACAAACTCAATGTTTGCATGTGCAACATGCGAAATTATTTAGTGTAGTTCTACAGCTTTTCTTTCACAGATATAAATTAATTGCAGCTTTATTCTCTTCTCATCTGGCAATGTCATTCATATTTCATACAGTTGATGTCACATGCATGTATTCACATAAGGTATTGCAACTGAAACAAGCACTTATTCAAAGCCAGGTCCTCCACTCAGCTTCATGACCTGGGGCCTGTACCACGAAGCTCGATTAATAAGTCCTGGATCAACTCCATTGATCCAGGACTGACTTAGTGAGATCATGGCGATCAGGATAATCGGTACCACGAAGCTGGATGTCAACTCGCTAATTCAATCCAGCATTGTCTCATCAAGACCCGTGAACGCGCACGTATAAGAGGTGTGTTCGAGGCAGCAGACCAATCACAATCATTAGTGCACGAACGGGAGACAGAGCACCTCGCGCCGGCCGCAGAGGTTAATGCTGGAAAAGTAGGAGGAGAAGTCCGTGATTGTAGAAACGACAAACACCGTGGAAGCTGACAGAAGACGACAAAGCAGCTGGCAACACATCTCAGACTGTGTATATGTGTACGTTGCTCATTAATGAATCAATGAACATACAACATCCGTGAATTCCTCGGAATCACATTATGTTTTTTCCCAGTTAGAAGAACAAACATAAAAACACTAAAGCGTCAACTTTAGTGTTGAAATTCAATTCATTCATATCAATATACCAAGTTGATCGTCTGTATTAGGCGACTATGAAATCCCACGAGTCGTCAGGAGGCTGAGGACAGGGACAAAGGGTGTTTGACGGACGCGTTTCCATTTGGACTAAACAATAAAAACTACAGGCTCCAATGTCTGCTGTTTACTTTCATTCATTAAGTATAAAATCCAAACGGTGAATCCCACAAAAACCCCTTAAAACACAGTGCAAGCCAGTAAGCAAACAAGCGGTCAGCAAAAAGTAGGACCCCCCCCCCAGTTCATTCATACATTCAT
>CAAKHB010002018.1:13543-27000 GCA_901007665.1 Aeoliscus strigatus | reverse complement strand
GGGGGGGTCACAAGGGATCAGCCAGTGCTTTTTAATTTGCATTAACTCTCATGCCACCTCACCATTAACAACCCGTCGTCTGAACTGCTCAGCCATACACTCCCCCACTCTGCCCCCCTCTCACACACACCCTTTTTTTTTTTTTTTTTAATTCATGGGGGTTAATGTGACATGCCGTGCATTAAGACAGGGCACGACCCAATTTATCTTCAACATCACCCCCCCTAGACAAAAGAGAAACTGTTGACACGTTGATATTGGGCACATTGGGAGCACCTGACACACACACACACACACACACACAGAGAGCTTTATCAGAGCCACCCAGCAAACTTTGCATGGACCTCTGCTCTGGTGATGGTGTGGAATCAGGCTGCCGACAGGAAAAGAATGTGATAG
This sequence comes from Aeoliscus strigatus, assembly GCA_901007665.1. Classification (NCBI taxonomy): domain Eukaryota; kingdom Metazoa; phylum Chordata; class Actinopteri; order Syngnathiformes; family Centriscidae; genus Aeoliscus; species Aeoliscus strigatus. Next base: position 26,601 of record CAAKHB010002018.1, on the reverse strand, counting down.
ACACAATCTCTATAGTGTGCCCCCCCACCACACACACTTACACACACCCCTTGGTGTATACCTTCTTATTATCCACTGGCTTTACCCAGTGTTACCGGCTGCCTGTGATAAAATATTCAGACCACTAGTATATGCTTTTAGACAGAAAATGAGGCGGCAGCAGGAGTTCATTCTTGTTTAGATTTTAAAGATTAAAAAAGCTTTTTTTTTGTCGGACAGATGTGGAGAAGAAGGGGAAGCGGGTGAATAACGAGAGGGATGGGATGGAAGTCAAGTGCAGGACAAGTTCTTGAGCCAGATTTTCTCTCTCTCTCTCTTCTGGTTGTGTATATGTTAGATATGACCATTCAAGTCATGTTCAAGAACCAGCAGAAATCAGCTCCTTTACTTGACTCAGCCCAGTGAAACTGTGGCACAGTTCAGTCTGTTTTGCATTTTAGGTTTATTTACTGGAGTATGAAAGTTTCAGTTTTTGCCCTTTGACATGCAGGGAGCTGCGAGTAGTAACGTAGTAATGATGTTGCACTTTAGCCTGCTAATTTGCACTGGCTTTCCAACTAAACTCATGTTGAAAAGTTTCAGAGTAACATCGCAATCACCAAGGTGTCACTTTCCTGATAATCTGTCATTGATTAATGAGCCACAAGGTGGGGAGTACGTGAGTGTGTGTCTGCACAAGCAGAGAGAAAGAAGGGACAAGAGGAGGGTGAAACTCCCCAAATTTCTGTAACCTGCATTTACCCTGAGACAGGCTTGTCAGAGTCAGACCAGCTGATCTCACGTCCCAAGAATCCTCTTCCACTTTAACTGTGCAGTGCATGCTATGATGTAGTTGTATATTGTCCGATATATAAAACTACTGCACAGCTGGAACCTCACAGGCAAGCAGCAGGTAGAAAATGGACTAAACAAAAAACGAAGACAATTGATCTGATTGTTGTGAAGTGAGTGAAAAACAACTCCTGAACAATTAACAAATGGGAAGTAAGTAATTGATCTGGGGCATTCTGGAGACATCAGACGGACAGGCTGAGCTCCGACAGCCAGACAGGAGGGAGACCTCAGGTCAGTTGTCCGTCAGATGGACGGGGGCGACACTCGGCTGCAGCAGCTCTAGGCGTGGAGCAAAAAGTTTGGATATGAGGGTGGGGGGGCTGTCAGTTCAGGAGCAGACGTATGTTTAAAACAACACTGTCAGTGACGATGGCTGGCTGCTCAGAGGCAGGTTTCAATCTGTGGGAGGCAGCTGGATGTGGCTGAAAAGGAACAAGATCGGTGTGGGTCATTAAGAACGTCAGGGGGGGATCCACCCAACGCAACTGTCTGTCAGTGCAAAATAAAAAGAAATCATTCAAATCCACAGCAGTGTGGTGCTCTGGCGGTTTGTTGTGCTCTACAGCGTGTCACAACACACCTGGGACGTGAGGTGGAAACATCCATTCTATCCTCCGAGTGAACTGTACAGGTGCAAGGTGTTTCAGGACCACTGTGACGCTAGTGGGTGCACTTGGATGCACGTTTTTAAGGGGTTACGCGGGGAATCTGTGGTCGGGGTTGGCTTTGAGAGACTTGAACCCCCATTTGATTGACAAATCTCCATCGACATTTTTCAGGTTCAGTCCCATGAGGTCGACACACAGACTTCCCTGTTGTGTGTTATTGGTTGGTGATTAAGCCCATATCCATTTGTAGGTAATGTGAAAAAAGGGTAATATGCAAACTACCCATGTGTAAAGCTACTACATCTAGCTAGCCATCATTGTCAACATCAAATCAAGCTACCTCTGGTAGCTAGCTAACAATAGCTACCAGTGTTTTCAGGTTATGTGCAAATAACCTAATTTGCATATTACCATTTTTTCCCCCACATTGCCCATAACATACACACCGTAAATAGGTAGTAGCAGCTGAACATCAGCTGTGTCCGAAATCACTCCCTACACCCCATTCTACATTTCAGACTGTAACGATGGCTAAAGGAAAACACTGAACCCAGATGCAGACGACCAAAACTTAATTTATTATGAATTTGGGGTAACAATAGCTATGCTCAAAAACGAGACTAAGAGATCAAAAGGGAAGGGGAGAACTGAAAACAACACTCAGGAGGCGGAAAAACATACAGAATATCAAAAACATAAGTCACCCGAACAGGGGAAAAGGACAATTTCAAAAGGGCTAAACAGAAAGCGCAAAGCTAAAGCTACGGATCGACCATGAAAAAACAAAGGCTATGAAAGGTTTTACCAATAGAACTCAGATACTCACACAAGGATAAACTTCAAGACAGTGACGTGACGCATTCTCGACCACAAGGGTAACGATTCGGCACAAGACAAGGGACATGACCGGCTTAAATAGGAAAGGGGGGGGGGCAGGTGGAAACAATGAGGGCAATCAAGGGAGGAAAGGCAAGGTGACAGAAATGAGAACAAACAGACTTTCAAAATAAAACAGGAACTGGGACAGACATGGACATAACACGGAGGGTGACTTGATCCTCATGACACAGACACGAGTGTTGGCGCTTTGTCGCGGAGTCATCTCATTTGTCTGGATGTCCCACGGAAAATAGATAAATAGATATAACAATACATATATATGTATATAGGCACATTTATATGCATTTTTGTGATACAAATACATTATATTATACTGAGCATGTCTCCCCATGCAAAATAACAAAGAAGTTACTGAAAATACAAATATTAAATCAGATCTGAGGCTTTGTGGTCGATCCTGGCCGTTACTGTACTGGAACTTTTATACTCGTGTTTACACCTTTTCTCTGTTAGTTTATCTTTATTCTCTACTTGGTATACATCATTTCTGAATTTCAGAATGAATAATTAGCTGTGGTCAGACAAGCCCCCCTCCTGGGGAAACTGTCGACATGGGACCGTCCGCTGTCTCTTGTTGACCTGACCGCAATGCATTTTGGTCCACATTGTCTTGGTTAGGGACCATCGGTTGTACACTACTTTTGCGCTGCATTGTGGGATACTTTGGGAGGACTATATAGGGTCAATGGATGCTCATTCAGACAGCGCTACAAAATGGATTATTCACTATATAGTGAGTAGGGAGCGACATGGAGGTAGTTGGAGTCAGAGTAGAGGATACAGAGAACAGGGAAAGATGGAAATCGATGATTCGCTGCGGCAACCCCTGAAGAGGGACAAAGCCGAAAGGAGAATAAGATAGTGAGTAGGGAGCGAATATAATGTCATTTAATATAATATTTCCCTGTTCATGGCTCGGATGAAGGAAAATAGCCAGTTAGCAAGATGCAGATAATAGCAGACGATGATAATATGGTTGACATGATTTCAACCAGTTGTTAAAGACCTAAAACCAGCAGCAGCTGAATTTCATAGACTGACACTTGTAGATTCTAGCCAAATCCAGTTTGTTTGGTTTCTTTATCAAAGTAGTTTAGATGATTTGATAAGTTGTTTCAGTTAAATGCAGTGAACTAATGATCTATTACTAGAAAAAGTGAAAGGGTTCACATCAGTATGGTGCTAACCACATAGGGTATGGTGTAGCCTCACATACAGAAATGTAACAACCTGTTTACATTGTGATTCCACCAGTTCTCAGGGCAGCATGTCCATGGTGGAGCTTCAGGGGTATGTATATATATTGTCTAAATGTTGATTGTACATTTATTTGTTTTGTTGTTGAAGGATAATGAACAGAAAATGTATGATTTTTTTGTTCTTTTTCCAAATTATTTTAAACATTTGGATTCATATTGTTTGGGCTTTTTATCACATTTAAACTTTAAGCTTTATGAATGATTTATTTTGTTCCTTTCTAATCTTTGCTGTTCCACCCTCAAATGCTCTGGCAGTCTAATGTCTCATGGTCCACTGTCTCATGCGCTGTTTTCGGAGTCAACAACAGAGGAACACCAGCTGACCTCAATAGTTGAAGACAGCTGCACAGACTGACGCGGTTTGTGACATGAGGCCCCGAGCTGCTCCCAGGCTTTCCAATAACTACAATGTTCCTCTTTCTACGGTCACAGAAATAACCCTCCCACCCCCCACATACACACACACACACACACACACACACACACACACACACACACACACACAATGCTTATCCAGCAAAACATCAGCCTATCTACTGCCCAGTCTAGTCTCCGAGTCCAAATGGAATATTGATCTCAACAATCATCTCAACGTACTCCCTCTTTCTTCTTTTGAACAACACAATGATTTTGTTTCCTATTTGTTGTCTTTTGGCCCTAAAGCTCTAGTAGTTTTTGCATGAGTAGGGTCATATGCTGGCCTCCTCCAGGCATTCTGTATATAATCGTGACTTTTTCGGTGCTTGCTGAACATATGTTATGTGCTTCTGGGTGGTAATAAACACTTTTAGGTGGTGAATTGTGCAAACTAGTCAACATTGTAATTCGTTACGAGCTGAGGTGGCTTTTAAACCTCCACTGAGTCATCATGGTCAATCCATTCAATCCACCTTTTTTTTACATGTTACAGGTTTGTATTTGTTGTGATTTAACATTAACACAGTATATTTATCATTCACTGATAAAAAGTAATACAAAGAATAATGAAGCGTGAGAAACAGTTCTATCACAAAACGTCCCAAAGCAACATTAACCCATTTTTACAACTTATGCAGATGATATACCATACTTTTCATACTGATATAAGTTGACTATCCAGTATGGCAGTAGTACTTGGGAGGATGTATGTGTATTATTCCAGATGTGTTTATTTCCATCGTGGTGTGCTTACCAGCTTCGACAATCCTCCAGTAACACGTCTGAGACAAGTCAAGCCTGACCGTCTGTCTGTCTTTGCTCTCCTCTCTCTCACCGTCGAGCCTCGCTGTCCCCTCTAAGAGGTTTAACATGTTGAAGTTCTCTCAGCTCATCCATAATTGATGGTCACATCTTCACTGCACTTAGTTAACTAGCTATCTTCAGGTGTACCCTTAGAAACTGGCCAGGGCACAGACGAACTGGATGTCGACTGCCAGGCCCTGAAAATGTGGACCCGACATGTCGTGTAAACCTCGTTGTCTCCCCCTTGTTCACTGATTTTGCTCATGGACTCAGTATGTCTGTGTGTCCATTACACAGTTCCAAATGTGTCTGAAAACAAGAGGGATTCCTGTAAGATGTAGTTTGGTTCAGTTCCCCGCTGTGTCATTGTGTGTGTCATTAGCTCATTGTGGAATTGGGATCAGAAATACTTTACAAATCAATCGGGGCGTTTGATTAAATCTCAGGTGCATCTAAGTGAATTAGAATATCAGTCAATATATTTCCAGTAAATCAATTTAAGATGTAAAACACATCTTTACACAATGATCACAGACGACAGATATGTATATTGCATGTGTTTAATTCTTTTCATGTTGATGATTATTCCTTACAGACCATGAAAACCCAAAACTCGGTATCTCAGAAAATTATAATTGATTTCCCTGTCTATGTACATGGAATGGATTTTTATCCCAATGTGCTCTAGCATTTAATTAAATAGATTTGTGAAGAGGAGTAGGCTTCTTCTAAGAAGACCAGAAAGTTTTCCAATTCTCTTATTAACAATCGTCATACAAATTAATCAGTTAATCAAATTAACACCATTAGAGTTAAAGATGCTGAGATTCTCTTTAGGAGTGACCAGGATGGATAGGATTAGGAATGAGGTCATCAGAGGGACAACACAGACAGGAAGGTTAGGAGAAAAAGATAGAGAGGCTAGATTGAGATGGTTTGGACATGTGCAGAGGAGGGACAGTGGATACATTGGTAGGAGAATGTTAGAGATGGAGTTGGAGGTAGGAGACAGAGAGGAAGGTCAAAGAGGAGGTTTATAGATGCAGTGAGGGAGGACATGGAGGTAGTTGGAGTCAGAGTAGAGGATACAGAGAACAGGGAAAGATGGACATTGATGATTCGCTGTGGCAACCCCTGAAGAGGGACAAGCTGAAAGAAGAAGAAGAAGTTGAAATACATGATACATTTCATGTTTTGGGGTTTCATTATCAACCCCCTGGGTATATTTTAGGGACCCAGTTTACATTTTTGGAATCATCAGTTCTTTTTGTTTGTGAGACTGAAGTGTTGGAATGGTTGGATTTTTTTTTTTTTCCTCATTAGATTGTGCAGTTTACATGTGATGTCCCTCAGCAGTTATGAAGGTAGACTTACAGCCACTGATCTCTCACTTATTTTATAATGTGTGATGGAAGAAGGGACTTGTGAATAGGAGCACCAGTGATTAACGCGGCCAAAGCTCTTGAATAATATTTGGATGGATAAAGAAAGGGCAACGAGATAATGCATAAAAAGGCAGACACTCCATTTGAAAATACACCATTAGATTATTTTCACTGCATTTTTTCACTGTATTTTCGTCAAGGCTTTCTGATTTGCAGGTTGCAAATAATGGAAGAACAACGCTAACATGTGTCAAATAGTTGCAAATAGTTACATAACTGGGTGCCGAGCTGCACCTATCTTCACCATTAAATCGGTGTACCGGCCCAAACAATACAACTTGCCAATCACCTTTCTTCCTGAATGTGCCCCAACGGCGTGTGTGTGTGTGTGTGTGTCACGAACGGCAGACCGTTCATGTCAGACACTGACATGACACTGATCACAGTGTGATATGTGTGTACACACACACACACACACACACACACACACACACACACACACACACACACACACACACAGAGGACCAGGTGGCTGGTGTTTCTGTCATGACAGACCACAGACTCCCCTGACACCTGCGGCCACACCTCCAGAGCAGCCATGTGCAGCCACCAGTTTCCACTTTTGAACACATTGTCACCACCTTAAATTTGGAAGGAACACCTCGTAGGATTTCATTATGAACCCTGTTCACAAGACAAAGATGTTGTTTCTTGCTGTTTTCAATATACGGGTTATGATTCAGACCAATTATTTCATGCTGGTAAAATAAATACATCATGTCGTGTGATGTATGATTAAATGTGACATGCACTCAAGAGCAAAAAGTGACTTATCGTCAGTGTCTGTCAGAGTTCAGGAAACCTCTAAAAAAGCAACACCTGTTAATAGATGGTTACATCCTGTCACTACTCTGCTGCCTTTTTCAAAAGACTTTTTTTTTGTTTTTTGTTATCTCCTTTACTATTCTCTAGAAATAATCCCCCAAAAACTAATGGACAGAAGTGGCCTGTTTCCATCCTCCCCTGCCATCTCTCCATTTGTTTCTGCTGCCGATGCTCAGGGATATTATAAAGTCATGATCCCCTTTCAATATTCACCAACATAATAGAGCTAGTACATGGAGCAGAGCTGTGTTAAGGGGCAGGGAATGTGTTACAGGCCGTGATTATGGTCCTGAAGACGACGAAGCCGAGGCAGGCACTTATAATTATTTATTCATAATGCATCTCCTGAAACACAAATGCACTTTATTGTCTCATTCCGCATCTTATTTTACCCATAAACCAGAAAATGGGCTGGGTTTCTAATGAAAGAGCCATGTTAATATCAAGGCAGATAAAGGCTGGCATGTGCAGATGGAACCACTGTGTGGAAACCCAATCACAAGTTCCTTCAATCACTCCAAAAGAGAACAAGAAGGAATGGATGCATTTGAATATTTTTCTCTACCTGAAAGTATTAAAACTATACAAATTTAATACCTATTTAACATGCAGTTGCTTTTTGTGCCTCTCACTTTTGCAGTTCTGCATAAAAAGCATGAAGGTAACACAGGAGTAACTCTGGCAGCTATGGGCATGACATGGTTTTTCAAGCAGGCATGTCTGTAGCATCCTCAGAGAATAACCGCATTAGAGTCTCGCTCTGAACGGGCTGCTTCCACCCACCAGGTTACTGACACTTTCTTCTTTTTCTCGTCCAAAGCTACAGATGTTTTGGCCGTGTCAAGTACTTCATAATTCCATTCTGGCCTTTCACTTGAGCAATCAACTGCATAGTTAGATTTGATTTGGTTTTGGGTAAATTGAAACATCCACAAACTGTTCATTAACCATGTGTAGTCATGATTTAACTGACTCCCATAGTTGCTATGAGGCGTCAGGAGAGGATGCCGGTGCTTAAAGTGGTTGAACTGAAGAAAGACAATTGATTCACAACATGTTTGGTCCTCGTCTCCAAAGGCCAGACGTTACACCCTGTGTATGGGAGAGTGCACGCCCTCAAAATCTGAGTTTGGGAACACAAATGTATAATTCAAACTAAACAATGGATTAATCCTAATCCTTAGGGAGATAATATTGGTGTATGGCCTTCCTAAATATGATTCCATCACAGAGATGTAGTGTAGACTTATAAAATTTGACATTTGAGGTCGAGGTCCAAACAGATGAATTTGTGTCCCTTGTGTGGTTCGATGACACATCGGATGAAATAGAATGCTATCACATACAGACGCAGATTGAATTAGAACAAAACAAAATGATGAAAAAAATCCTCAAATTCCAAAAATGCTGCAGCTTTTCAACAAAGTCCACCCTGGACGGACCAAGCAAGTAAAAACGTCAGGAAACAGCTGTCATCGGTATTCATATGACATGAATTAGGACTATTCGGGTTATGTGGTGTTCATTCCCCCTGCGTGAGGGTCTGCTGAAAAACAAAGGACCTGTAAGGTGATATGAACATTGTAAACCAGAGTGGAGAAAAGGGACGCCGTTCCTCACATTCACGTTCCTTTATTTTCCACTCCAGCGATCCCATTTGAATATTTTGAAAGGCGTTCTCCTGTTACCTTATCATGCATTATTCTCAGGCATTACCTGGGTCTTAACACGGCAATAAAGATGGCTGGGAAGTATCTCTGCCTTTTTCATAGACATGCAGAACAGTAATAATATTCATACACTGCCAGCCTCTCAAGGAGGGGTCTTTCGCTTGACTTTATAATCCTTTTAAATATGTGCACGGTAGTGACAGAGATTTATCCAGTGTGATTGATACTGAGACTGTGTTCTTAATGTGACTGCTCCACTACGATGAAGAGGTAACAGACCCTCAGTCGCTGTGTGCATAGCCAAATTGTTACAGAAATCATGTTACTGTAGTGAAGGAAACGTATTGTCGTGCATGTATCATTGTTTGACAAGACACAATGTAAATAGATGAAACGCTTAAAATGAGTTGAAGGAATTTGCAGTGTCTAGATATCATACCCAGAAAGCAGCCAGGAGAAACACTTTTACTTGAATTCATTAGCTGTGGGGGCCAGTAATTAGTGTGGCAATGTGCTAGTTGATAATGGGAAACTGGAACGTGGGTTATATCTGTGCTGCAAGAATTAATTTCTGGACTTTCTCCTTGGACATTTGAAGAGACAACGACAGCTTCCCTTGTCCTCAGGTTCAGATAATGTAATGTACATTACCTCCTAATCAGAAACTTCTTTCATTAAAAGCAACAATCCTCAACACATGTGCCCAAACATCGCTCCTGGAAACAAGGCAGCTGTTATTTCATTCCTAGATATTTGTACAGTAAAAGAACATAATATGACTTATAGACAGAGCACTGTTATGTCAGTCATACAGCCTCAAGGAATTCATTCAGTCATTTTACACACACATGCACACACCACACACACACACACAGACAAAAACTCGTGCCAATCATGGATTTTCACATTTCTTGAGACTAATATTTCGTTCTTTTTTAGGTACTGGTGACGACATTTCAGCCTGTGGATTTCCCTCATAAAACATGTGCTGGTTGAGGTTTCATCCTGGAAAAGTTGAGCTGATTTAAGAAACAATTACAGTTTCTGTAGAGATAGGGTAAGTAAGGATGAGGTCGCCAGGCCCGGTGAGCACAAATGGAGATACGCCGCTTGGGGGGTTGTACCTTTTACAATCCACCAAATAATTAAAAAACAGGGGACCCGTGTGACATTTGTCTTTGAACAGACAATGTGCCCCAAAACCGTGAATAGAAAAAAAACATATCCCTGCTTCTCCCTGACCCGGAGTCTCATCGCCTACGGCCATTACACAGCCACAAAGGGTCAAACCCCCAAACCCTTGAATAAAACCTTTCCTCTGCGGTGGGGCGAGGCAGTCGATGGACAGAAACACACTCAGAAATCCAGGAGTGTTTGTCTTTTTGTGGTCACTTGCAGTCTTGATGCTTTTTGTGTCAGAACACATTTTACACTTCTCTCTCTGCTCTCCTCCCTCCTCCTCCATCATTCCCTCTATCTCTCTCTCCCCATCTGTGCTTGTCCTTCTCTCTCCATACCACTTTTCCTTTCTAAGGCTAAGGATTCCTACAGCCCCTCTGAGGAAAGTGTGTGAAAATGGACAATGCAGGTCCCCCAGCATGCCCACCCCCGACACAGAGTGTGAGAAGAGGGCCCTGCATTTGATGCCTGACTGACCAAATCTTCTGCCAGATAGCTGGGCCTTTCTATTCCCAGCGGCGTGGTGAGAGCAGGGCCAGAAGTGGTGCGGAAGGAGAGGGGAAGGCACAGTAATTGTATCAAGGTCTGTGGAGATTGCCCACCCACCCGCCAGCCCCCAGCCCTTCCTCTAAACCGTTCCTCAACTGCCTCTCAGTTAAAAGGAAAAGGGTCCCTGGGCAGCAAGAAGCAACTTTCCCCAGAATAACCAAAAAACAGTGTGCACTCATATATGAGTAACGTCCAATTTATCACATGAAAGCCCATATATTGAGTACAACACCTTGCACTGTCCCCAATTCCATCTATTTTTCAACATTTCATTTAAACAAATAGAAATCACAACTGAGTTTAATCCCCAAAGCCGCTCTTGTACTGAATTCTCACACAGAAATCCTTTTGCAAAGCTTATATTTTTGTGATGAACTTGTCATTACAATTACAACTTTTTTACTCTCGACTCACTTTGTAATTGAATTTCTGTTTCATCTACTTCTTCCCAACGTTGCTGTGTGTTTCTCAGGTAAACAGGGACGTTTGACTCCAGTACATTTATTGTTTCCAAAGAGGATATTCATTCTGCGGTGACAGCAAGAAAGGATCGTGATGAGAAAATAACAAGTGGCAAAGATTATTCCAACTGCTGAACAGACAGCGTCTGTAAAGGAGCATAAGAATGGATCGGAATCAGTGACACCCTCCGCTCTCAAACAGGCAGCTATTGTAATGCTAAATATTTCATCAGCTGACGGAGAGAGAAATCAGAGATTTCCATGCACTTGTCTAACCTGCGTAAACGGCAAGGTTTTAGGGTATGTCATCTTTCCTCCACTGAGAGGGAGACAGGAGAGGAGATGGTCGACACTCCTCATTACAGCGAGATCAAAATTCATGTGGTCGATTCCGTTCTGGCAGCACTGACCGAATCTTAACATTGCATCTGTTGCATCTTTTTTGCAAGTCGGAAAACCTCAGCGTAATCACTGGTCTGAGACTTCGTTTACAATGGCGAGTCAGTTTAATATCGTTCAAACACGAGGCTCATGTGTGGATTCATGAGTCACTCACTGTTTAAAGTCTGAAAAAAAAAAAAACAACACTCAAAGCTTATCGCCATTAATTACATTGTACATGATTATAAAACCTGATCATACAGAAACAGTTCAACTCATCAAAGCTCTTGCTACGCGGTTCTTGATCTCACACTAATGTATATGTTACAGGTAATGTGAAAAAAAGGGTAATATGCAAATTACCCAGGTTATTTGCACAATACCCGAAAACACGGGTAGTTTGCAAACAACCTGTCCTCCTGGGTTGAATGGGTTAGGGTTAGCTAACGGATTGTTGCCTAGCTAGCTATTTTAGCTTTGATAACGTTGATAATGCTAACTGGCTAGCTAGATTTAGTAGCTTTGCCCGAAAACACAGTAGTGTAGCGGACACCCTGCATGGTATCATTCCTCCACATTCCTTTCTCACCCCTTGTGAATCAGCCCATCTAAGGTCACACCAGCATGACCCCTGCTGACTTCTCCTCAACACAGAACCTCCTTATCAAGATGGCACCAAGAGCCATCTTGAATGGGCCTCCTTCCTCTAAGTTCACTCTCTGGACATCAAACCATAAAGATGTCCCAGCTGACATTAGACAAACACCTTGCAGGGAGAAGAATCTTCCTCTCATCCACAGTTTATGACTCTGTTCATGACAAAGACCCAAACCTCAAACTCCCCCACTCTCTTCTTTGGGGGCCAAACTGAACTCCAGACCTTTTTCTGCATTCCTGAGCAGGACTGAGACTCTGAGATCCCTTTGTTTCATTTGTAACCTAACAAATGTATTAAACATATTATGTGTCTCATGGTAATGTTATATACTCGGATATAAGAACATTAATTCTTTACTACCATTTTACCTGAGGTTGATATTAGAATCATTGACGTTTTGATGTTTGCTGTTACTTACTCTGATACCTTGCTACAGACTTTACCAGCTTGAAATGTGTAATGCCAATATGTCTTTTCTTGATGTTCTTTCTTCTAGAATGTTCATTCTAACATCCTTGAACCATTTCACATGTAATCTCCTTACAGATCCTGATTCTTTCTTATTGTTAGATAAGTAATGATGTTTAGTTATACTAGGATATCTAGTCTTTAACCTCATGATACGGGTACCGGCAGGCCAAGCGCACCGCGGCCCGTGCGGTTGTGGAGGCAAAAACTCTGGTCTGGGAGAAGTTCGGGGAGGCCATGGAGGAGGACTATCGGTTAGCCTCGAAGAGATTCTGGCAAACCGTCCGGCGCCTCAGGAGAGGGAAGCAGTGCTCCACCAACACTGTGTACAGTGGAGGTGGGGAGCTGCTGACTGCGACTGGGGATATTGTCGGGCGGTGGAAGGAGTACTTCGAGGATCTCCTCAATCCCACTGTCATGCCTTCCGTAGAGGAAGCGGGGACGGAGGACTCAGAGGCTGGTTCGTCCATCACCCAGGCTGAGGTCACCGAGGCAGTACAGAAGCTCCTCGGTGGCAAAGCACCTGGGGTGGATGAGATCCGCCCTGAGTATCTCAAGTCCCTGGATGTTGTAGGGCTGTCGTGGCTGACACGTCTCTGC
>CAAKHB010002016.1:10949-22779 GCA_901007665.1 Aeoliscus strigatus | reverse complement strand
AGGGTGGAACAGCTGGAGAAAAGTGTCAGGAGTGATTTGTGATAGAAGAGTCTCAGCTAAGGTGAAGGGAAAGGTTTACAGGACTGTGGTTAGACCAGCTATGATGTATGGTTTAGAGACACTAGCGATAGGCAGAAGACAGGAGGCAGAGCTGGAGGTGGCAGAGTTAAAGATGCTGAGATTCTCTTTAGGAGTGACCAGGATGGACAGGATTAGGAATGAGGTCATCAGAGGGACAACACAGACAGGAAGGTTAGGAGAAAAAGCTAGAGAGGCTAGATTGAGATGGTTTGGACATGTGCAGAGGAGGGACAGTGGATACATTGGTAGGAGAATGTTAGAGATGGAGTTGCCAGGTAGGAGACAGAGAGGATGGCCAAAGAGGAGGTTTATAGATGCAGTGAGGAAGGACATGGAGGTAGTTGGAGTCCGAGTAGAGGATACAGAGAACAGGGAAAGATGGAAATCGATGATTCGCTGTGGCAACCCCTGAAGAGGGACAAAGCCGTCCCTCTTCAGGAAGAAGATGTTGAACGCCATAAACCTGTGTGTTTTAATCAAGAAGCATAGCAACACATGTGCATGCTCTGAGAGTGTATGTCATGATAAAAATGTATTTAATTCATGCAGCATTTCCCAGGTGGGCATTAGTCTGTTATAGTCTATACTCGACTTTTCTGTTATAAGAAAAAATAAGAAAAAAACACTTGTGTGTTCCCAATTCATGCTTCCATGCATTGAACTGACCCAACGCCATAGCTCTGCACTGAATCACCCCGTATTTCATTTTTTTCCTGGTCATCAGTGTTTTTCTGTCTTTACTTCAGGTGATAGCTACTGTAAGTCAGTGGATCTTGTTACACCTTGTTACAGTACATCAACAACACCGGCACAATTCAGGTCCTTCTGGTTGGTTCTATTTTCTGGCCAAACACAGAAGTCGCACTCCGAGAGCTGGGAAATTCACGTGACATAAACATGCTGATGATGAAAGTACTTTTCTATTCCATTCCATTCAATTCAGTTTTTGATGACTGCAGAGGTCCACATAGCCACGTTGCATAGTTACGTTTCAGAGGCGCACATCAAGCTATGCCGTGCGTGATGATTTGGCAAACATCCAACGGAACTTCACAGCCTGCTCAGGGTCATCTATGAGACCTGTGTGAAGACAAATAGCTAGAATATACAGACACTCACCGCAGTGGTGAAAGTGAACTGGCAATACTAGACAGGGCAGGAGGATTGAGCCTCCATTTCCTCCGTTTATTGGGTGTGGAGGTGGAGTAATGTTATATCCAGAGTCAATGTCATAGAATGAAAACAAGAAACGTTGCTGAAGTGGGATTTGGCCGACAAGTAACTTTGGCTAAGTTAGCTAGCGAGTTATCGAGTTATTACCGATCAAAGAAAAAAGGCGCCGATTCCATGTGCATTTTGATGCCAAGGAAATCCTTCCTATGAGTCCATCCAGCATCTGCTTCTCCAATATTGACTCTGGTTTTTGCTCTTCTCTGGTCAATCTGCCTCTGTGATTCATAACACCGGGGCTGTGAAGCTGCTGCTGCACGGCTTGCAGACTCCGTCTTCTGTGCCAAGCACAGAGACCGCATCTGGCAACTCAAAATGCACCAATTGCTATCAACACATTGTCGGACCTGTCGAAAAACATAAAATTATTAATTCACACTACATAGAATTTTTTTCAGGAAAAGCTACACTTTCATTCTGTGCCCCTCTAAACCCACTGTGGACACACACACACATTATATATAAATCTTCTCGACCACCTAGGCGGTGTCTCCTTCGGACTTGGGTCCTCTACGAGAGGCTTGGGAGCCTGAGGGTTCTGCGCAGGATCTTAGCTGTTCCTAGCATTGCGCTCTTTTGGACAGAGATCTCTGATGTTGTTCCTGGTATCTGCTGGAGCCATTCTCCCAGCTTGGGGGTCACTGCCCCTAGTGTCCTAATCACCCCTGGTACTACTGTTGCCTTCACACCCCACATCCTCTCTATCTCCTCTTTCAGCCCTTGGTATTTCTCGAGCTACTCATGTTCATTCTTCCTGATGTTGGCATCACTGGGGATTGCTACGTCTATCACCACCACTATGTCAGGCGTGTGTGTGTGTGTGTGTATATATATATATATATATATATAGTGAAATAGATTGTGAAATTAGAGACTCCAGAGACCATAATTCAGCGACGCTGAAGCAAATGTGATAATGCTGCCTCAGTAGAAATGTAAATACAGTAAGGTTGTTATTAAAAAAAAAAGGCTGTTATTCACATCGGCAGTAATGACATTTGATTACGACAATCGGAAGTAACTAAAGTGAGTGTTAAGTTGGTGTGTGATTTTGCCAAAACAATGTCGGACAACATAATCTCTTCTGGACCACTGCCAAATGGAACAAGTCATGACAAGTTTAGCCGCATGTCGTCATTCAATCACTGGCTCTCAAGGTGGTGTCCCAATAATAATGTGGACTTCTGGACTTTTAGATAACTGGCAGCCATTCTGGGGAAAACGTGGTCTCATGAGAAGAGATGGCATCCAACCTTGCGATGCCATCTCTTCTATGAAGGAACTTGGAGACCTTTGTCAGAACACCCCCCACCTGACAATCCAGTGTGGAGATTGCAGAGTGGAAAATGCAGAGCTGTAGTCTCGCTGACTGTGTTATCGGCAGCATCCACCCCAAAATCTCCCACAAAAGCACGAAGATTTGCATCTTCCGCATCTCATCAAGTATGATGATTTGATGGCTTCTTTGTATTTCACCTTCTGGCTCCGCTCCAAACTTTGTCGGTTGGGTGACCGGTTCGGATTTGCCTGTGTGCTCACACTCTGTTTCCTTAACTATATGTGCTTAGGATCCTCAGGTTAGAACTTCAAATGATGTGTATTATGTTTACATCCAATTATGCACTTTGCCTGTCAGAACAGTTCTTCAGTGTGCTGACATCTTGTCTGTGAATCCACATGACTCCCAATGCATGTTATGTCCAAATACTCGAGGACTGGTTTGAACGCCGTATTTGACACTATTGCTCCTCTGAAAACTATTGAACTAAAATCAATGAGGTCAGTGCCATGGTACAACTCAGAGACGCACAAACATAAACAGGCACTGCATAGATTAGAAGGAAAATGGGGCTCCACACAGGTGGAGGAGCACAATAAAAACCCTAGGAGTTATATTCGGTCAGGACCTGTCCTTTAACTCCGAGGTAAAACAAATTTCAAAGATAGCTTTCTTTCACCTGCTGAATATCGCAAAATACCGGCATTTCCTGTCCCATAAGGAGGCTGGAAAAACTAGTCCACGGATTTGTGACTTCCAGGTTGGATTACTGAAATTCCTTATTATAAAGTTGTCCCTATAACTCTCTGAAGACCTTTCAGCTGGTCCAAAATGCTGCTGCTCGAGTTCTGACAGGAACTCGGAAAAGAGATCACATATCCCCAGTGCTTTTACACTGGGTCCATGTAAAATATAGAATATACTTCAAAACTCTTTTCCTCACCTATAAAGCCCTGAACAGTCAGGCTCCCTCTTATCTCAGAAATCTTACAGAACCATATCACCCACCTAGAACATTACACTTGCAGAACCTAGACCTGCTAGTGGTTCACAGAATCTCTGAAACCACAATGAGTGTTCAGCTACCAGGCTCCCGTCCTGTGGAACTACCTTCTGGATTCAGGGGGCTGTCACCCTCTCTTTATTATAACACAGACTTAAATCCTTCCTCTCCGACAGAGGAAGTTAGGACTGGCTCAGGGTCGACTTGAACCAGCCGTTAGTTATGCTGCTATAGGTCTAGACTGTCAGGGAAACATTACACACAAAACACTTTCCCCCTTCTTGATCCTTTCACCCCGGCAGAAGAGATGTTCAGTGCAGATGTTCAGTGCAGGTACGGAAGGCTCTCCCTTACTCTACTTCCCTTCAGGTAAATTTACACTGGAAGCATCTGCGACGCATAACGACTGCACCGCAGCTCCGCTGGTGATCGTGGCCAAGTCAATCAGAGTGTTCACACCGGCTGCGCTGCAGCATGTTTCAGCAGTGTCTCTGGAGCGACTGTTGGGGCCACCCTGACAAAGATACAATTTTTTTCTATTTTGGTGCGCAGCCGCAGCTGAGACGAATCAATTACCATAGAGCAGATTGCTCAGACTGGACCCATTAAAGTGCTCACAGCATCAAGCGTACTCGTGTCCGCATGATCATAAACTGTGAGCTTTGTGCGCTCAGGCCTGGTATGTTTGGGGATATTGTTATCAGTTTCCATGCCAGCTGCCAATTAAAGCTTGATGAGCCACGCAGTGAGTATGTGCTTACAGACTTGAGTGTACTGTGGGCGGAGAGGAGTGTTGGGGCTCTGCAGTCATCAGAGCTTCAAGCGCACTGCCGCTTCATAGTTTCCCATAAAATTTCAGTGAAACCCTACATTTCCCACAATCCTTGATTGTTGTTTACATTTTTCTACCATGCGTCCTCAAGAGACACTCTGCCTGCTGGCATTGCAAAGCATTGAAATACAGAGACTGGGTATGTTTGTGGTCGTTAAATGTCATAAGAGACGAGGAAGAGGGAGTATGTCACACTGGTGAAGGACATGCGAAGTATTGATGCTTGAAATCCTTTTCGATATTTAAGAATGCCAGCTGATAAATTCAACCATCTAGTTAGGCACCTTGCCCTGATCCTTCTGCACCTTAGGAGTCAGCCCTCACCCATCAGCGCTGCACAGAGGATGGCTGTCGCTCTGAGAGTACTCGCTACCACTGCTCAGGTGTCAAATCTAATGCAGGTCAATGTAAAACATGCCAAATAGTGTATAGTGTGACATCAGTGAGCGGAGCTGAGTCCATGCGGTCATAAAATTTGAGCTTTTCATGCACTGGTCTTGGGGAATGTCCCCTTGGGGAATGCAGAACTCCACGGAAGTTCTACCTGAGTATGTTTGGGCCTTCAATAGGTCGGTCAAATTTTTTTCCAATCAAGAGAATTCTGAAATTATCTCATGACCCCCGCTCGGCAGCTCGCGACGCCCACTTTGGGAACCCTTGGTCTAACCGAAAGAGGGTGCAGTATTGTGCAGACTGTAAAGTCTGTATGTACCCTAAAGGATGAAGCAGCATGACGAGTTTGTGCAGATTGGTTTGATGTTATTACCGATGTTATTGCTGCTGGTTTAGCATGATTATAAGGGAACAACCATGATCCTTCCCAATGCTAAGCAGAAATGGAGGATCTGTACAGACAGATGTGTCGTTACATACACTCCTGCAGTGTGCCAGTGCTCAGGATGAGGACAAAGGATGTATGGTTGCCCAATCTCGAGGGCTGCAAGTATGTCTGGTAAATTTCCATGGGAATTAAAACTGGGGAATTCTGAAAATGCTGCTAGTTATAGCAGCGTGCCGTCAAACGGGTAGCTTCAGTAGTCTGGTGGAATGGAGTGTTTGAGGCGTGAGGACCAGTCTGAAGAAACCGCTTTATTCATGTTGGAATGAGGGGCACTGACCATAGCCATTCATGGAGGTGATGCTAGTTTTCTTTTTTCCTTTTTTCTTTACTTATTTCAATTCAATTCAAAATAAACGTCAAGTACCAGAAAATGTGTATTTATCATTTATGCTGAACACTGTGATAAGTCTGTTCAATCTGGAATCTGGATTGATTAGATTTTAATTATTATATTATGATGTTTTCTCTCTGTCTGTGTGTGTGTGTGTGTGTAGATGAGACACCTGCAGCTGGGTGGAACTGATGGGCTAAACAGTCTAATCTTGTAAAACCTACAACACCTACACCTACTACACCCACACAGTCACTGTGTTTCCATGACACAGTCACATAGTACTACTAGTAAATACTAGTAAATACTATACTTTTCAGTTGCATACACCTATTAAACTAAAGGTCTGTACCTATGTAGATCAGCTGTGAGTTGTACTGAACATGGCAATGATAAACTGAGGTATAATATTGATGAAATTGTACTTAGATTTCAGGTTGTTAGTATCATAAAATTTAAGTTCATTAACTGTGAACATTTTCATAATGTACTTGTACTTATTTTTACTGAAACAGAGGCAAAAGTATGGAGTTGTTGTTATTTATAGGTCATTATGGAATAATTTTAATGGTCCACTGAGATCAAACTGGGCTGAATGCGACCTGAACTAATGTGTGTTTCATATCCCTGGCTGAGGGCCTCTTTTGATTATTAGGAGACACTGACTGATTTAAAGTTGAACTTACTATACCACCAAACCATATAGCTGCAGTGCTATTAATACAAAATTGCACAATGACAAGAAAGACTTATTTCTTTAAACTTACTTCCTCAAGATAGATTTCCTAATTGTTATCCCATCCTCCAGATCTGCCTCGTTGGCCATAAAGAGCAGCCTCTTTCCTGACTGATCAACACCCACAAAGTCTCTCTGCTCAGCTGTGGAGAAACACACACTGCTTTATATCCAATAACACTAACAGAACACTAAACTGGTCAATTATTATTATTATTATTATCTTAATAATAATAATACTAATAATTATAATTATTTATTCTATCATATCAACATTACAACAACAAGTGGAATATTAGCTGTAGCATAGGTACAAGTGATAAAATTAAAATAAAATGTTAATCACAATGTGTTGTCAAAGATATTCTGTTGAAAAGAGCATAAACCTGACAAAGGTGACAATCATTAAATCAGAAGTTTAGCTGGTTGAAGATAAAGTCAGTGATTTTTGTTCTATGTTTTTCTGAAAAAACTGAAACGGTTACCTGTCTTCTTCTTGCCCTTCTGGCCTGGGACAGTCTCAGTGAATTCATGGACTTTGCTCATAAGCATTGCTAGCGTAGCATTGTGGGCCCTGAATAGATCAACCACTTCTTTGAGTGCCAGAGAGCCAGGCTCTGTTATCAGGTCACAACTCAGCACCAGGATGTCCGTCTGAGGAGGAAGGTTGGATAGAGAGGTCAGATGTCATACAGTAAAAAGACCATAGCATGCAGGATCTCAAGAGTGGTTTCCATCTCGTCTTCTCTCTCAACAACAATAACATATTTAGTTTTAAAAGTTTCTGAACTATTTCTAAAATATTTATGATAATAATTTCAATTTTTTAGACAGGAAGTCTAATAAATTTGTTCAACACTTTAAGGTGGCAACAATTTTCTACTGAGGATTACTGCATGCAGTAGGCTCTATATCGATGAATGATGCACGGCACCTAATAGGGAACGCAACTGTCTTTCCTAGTTCCATGGCAGCGCAGACGTCATTTCCAGACTCTGGGCTCAGATGTTCTAACTAACAACTGCATTTGCGCTGTTCGGGGCGTGTCGGTCTACAAAGGAGGAGTGGAGGTCACAGTCACAGCGCACTGGTATTTTTCACAGACTCTACGTTTGTGACAGGCAAAAACCCAGCCGAAAGTCAGTAGTGCATCATGACCATGTCAGTTACTTTAAGAGCTCATCATCAAGATGTGTCTCTATAGCACAAGACCCTGCTGAGACACACACGCAAACACCCAAACGATTACAAGTAAAACCATGTGTACATGGATATATTCATCAAAAACACATCTTTATGATATTAATAATGCTAACAATACTGATAATAATCAGAATGATCTAATCACAGTAATAATCTATCCATCCATCTTCCTCCTCTTCATCTGGGACTGGGTTGCGGTGGCAGCAGCCCAAGAAGGGACTTCCCTCTCCCCAGACACATCCCCCAGCTCTTGCAGGAGGACCCCAAAGCGTTCTCAGATCAGCCGAGTGACATAGTCACTCCAGCGTGTCCTGGGTCTTCCCTGGGGTCTCCTCCTGGTGGGACATGTCTTGAATACCTCCCTATGGAGGTGTCCAGGGGGCATCCGACACAGATGTGTGAGCCACATCAGCTGGCTCCTCTCAATGTGAAGGAGCAGCAGATCTACTCCTCACCCTGTCAGAGATCTTGTTCTTTCGGTTACGATCCAAAGTGCATGACCAAAGGTGAGGGTAGGAATGTATATTGACCGGCAGATTGAGAGCTTGACCTTTCGGCTCAGCTCCTTCTTCAACAAGGTCCACCACAGAGACCGCATCACTGCAGCCGCTGCACCGGTCCACCTGTCAATCTCACACTCCATCCTTCCCTCATGTAGATGGTGTCTGTCAATACGGAAACCAACGTGACAAATAGTGGAAAAAGATAGAAATAGAGAGAGAGAGTTTTGCGGTGCTCCTTGCACTTTGGCATGTTCGTCAAAATAGAGCCCAGGGACCAAATCTAGCGCGTACACACACTTATCTGATCTGCAATAAGGTGACTTAACTTTTCTGACAGAAATAATTTATGTTTTCAGATTGTCTGTTTAGGGAGGAGGTTAGTACTCATGAATGTTTCCATTAGAATAGTTCAATCATGTTGAGTTGGTGGTATACAAGGAAAATGTGACATGACTTTATTTGTATATTCTGCATTCTTTTTTAATTTGTCAACAATCTGCAAGTAGATGAGTAGTGACAATTTCAAGGTTTCACGTTCAAGTCTGGACTGGTGCACATCTGAAGCAGGAACATAAAATAAAATAAAAGTACAAACAAATAAAACTAATAATGAAGAAATAAATCTGTATTACGTTACTTTAATGCTGGGACCACCACTGGGAGGACAATAATGAAATGAATGTGAGTAAACAACAAATAAGGATGGGGTCAGAATCAAGGAGAAAAGACACGTTTGTTGCTGCATGGAATGATGAAATATAGAACCAATAAAGATGACATGTCTGCCAAATCATTTAAATTTTCATTCAATTTTATTATATTTAATTCTGGCAGAGATGGATACTAACATATGAATTAGTAGCCTTCTCTTGTTTTCTCTCAACTAAGATGGGGGACTGACTATGACAAATGATAAAGGGTTGAAAACTGAAAAATATAGACACGGAGTACAACTGCAAAGACTCAACAGTCACAGACTATTTGCAGTATCCCAAGTATGAAATAAACTGAGGTAAAGCTAAACTGCGTTGAAGCTCTGCTTGTGAATTCCATTCACAGATCTGTTACGCTACATCAGAGCAAAAGGTATGTGTGTGCATGTGTGTGTTTCCCTGCATGCGCACATTGATGTTTGTGTATGCAGGATCCATCGCTCTGTCCAGCAATGAGGGCTGTCAGCATGAGCACTAATCCCACCATTAGTACCAGCAGTCTTACTTACAACATATCTTTGCTCTGTCTGCCCAAGAGTAGATGGTAAAGAAAGTGTGTGCAAACATCCAAAGTAAGAAAGACAGGAATTTTTCCATTGTCCTACTTGTAGAATTTGAATGTGTAAATGTGGCCGATTCGATCCGTATATCGATACACTGCCCCCTGCCGATACGATGCGATACGATTCAAACCTGTTCACAATGTAATTCATTCATGATTTGACAACGATTTGAATTCATACAATGTGATTCAATTCAATACAATCCATGAATCCTACTTAAAAAGAAGATGCAATTCAATATGGTCCAATGGTCAATAAGGAATCGGGGAATCTTTCCATCTCTCATACAATGAATATGTGACAATGAAGTAAACCTCAGTGAGACATCGGTGTTCAGAAAATGAAACGACTAAAGAACGTACATGAGCAGTGAATTTACATGTGAAGCTGAGTAGAACTGTATGTGCGGTGGGGTGGTATCAGTGTGGTCACAGGGGATGTAGTTGACTCACAGGCAACTTGGAGCATAACCTGGTCGCAGCTACCAACTCTGGGATTCCCAGACCAATCAGCTCAACCCAAAACAACATTCACAAAGGCAAGCTTCCACACATGTTCAAAAAAAGATACACACACACACACACATACACATACACGGGGCAAAAGCATGTGGCTGCAAATTCCACAAACACTCAGGCGACAGCAGAGTGGAGTCAGCTGGAAAGAAAGAGACACTTTGGTCTTTCAACAGCCAGAAACTGGACAGGTCAGGACCACACACACTCACAGTGCCACACACAAGCTCACTTTGTGCCAGTGCTGCTGACATCAACCAAAATGGCTGCTCAACCCTTTGAAGGAAAGCATGTATGGTGACAGTGTCTTTCGATATTGTGAAGAAAACAGTGTGAATGTGTCTTTTTAAATTACTTCTCCTCACCCACTACAATAACTAAACGATAAAAGCAGACACCAAAGAACAAATAAATGTCAAACCAGTAGAATTGGTTTGACTGTTTAACTGTTTAGCAAATGAAAATACACTGCTATCGAAGATTCGGGACAACAGAGTGGATAAACAAGCACAATCACACAGACCCTCTCACAGAAAAAAACAACCAACCTTAAGCATTGTTAGGAATGTATGCAGATACTCAAACGATTACTGCAGTGTCAAGAAGAGCTAATCCATGGTCATTTGTGGTTTGGGTTTCTTAGAGTAGAGTCGATTAGAGTAGCATTTGTTGTTGTTCTGAGAGGCTTCCAAACTATGCTTATCTGTCTGCTTGCTGGCTCCTGCTGCATAATCACCTTGAAGATGGGCGTCATAGCTATGGTAACCTCCAGCTCTCACGCCTCTTTGTCTGCACTCGCCGTCATGTGGCTTAAAGGTCAACAAACATTTTGCACCAAAGATAAAACCTTTGATTCAGCGATTCCAGTTCCAATATAGTTATGTGTGTTGCACATACACCCATGTGCCAAAACCTGAGGGATAACAGCAATGTCAGAGAGGCTCTAAGCCAGGGGGATCCCATATCCAGCAGGTTTTAGACGTCACCCTGCTCCTACACACCTGATTCAAATCAGCTGCTTGTTGTCAGGGCTCTGCAGAACTTCACAGAGACTGATTAAGGTGATCAGGTGAGCGAGGACTGGTTTGGGAACCCCTGCTTTAAGCCTACAAAGTGCATGAGAATTACACCTTTCACTAACGTTTGGTAAAAGACCAAACATTCCCATCCACTGTTTGAAGCCTTAAGAAAATGAAATGTTGTTGTAATCTCTCTTTTAGCATGAATGTACACAGATTTTTGTGAGTATTTTGTTCGATAGGCTACAGCTAATCCCTTTATGGAAGGGTGTTTGTATCGAGATGAATGACTGTGTGTGTGTGTGTGTGTGTGTGTGTGTCCGCGTCCTGTACTCACCCGTCCGACAATTTGAATTTGTTGACTGAGCTATGGTTCTTCACTCATCACCCTCCAGTGTCTGAGTGTATGTAACTATTCTAACAGGCTGCTCAAAGGATTAGGAACCTGACTATTGTCAACGGGAACATGCTGCAGCTTGTCTGTCTGTGTGTGTGTGTGTGGCTGTCTTGTCTGTCTGTCTGTGTGTGTGTGTGTGTGTCTGTCTTGCCTGTCTGTGTGTGTGTGTCTGTCTTGCCTGTCTGTGTGTGTGTGTCTGTCTTGCCTGCGTGTGTGTGTCTGTCTTGCCTGCGTGTGTGTGTCTGTCTTGCCTGCGTGTGTGTGTCTGTCTGTCTGTCTGTCTGTCTGCGTGTGTGTCTTGTCTGTCTGCGTGTGTGTCTTGTCTGTCTGTCTGTGTGTCTTGTCTGTCTGCGTGTGTGTCTTGTCTGTCTGCGTGTGTGTCTGCGTGTGTGTGTGTGTCTGTCTGCGTGTGTGTCTGTCTTTCTGTCTGTGTGTGTGTGCGTCTTGTCTGTCTGTGTGTGTGTGTGTGCGTCTGTCTTGTCTGTCTTGTCTGTCTGTGTGCGTCTGTCTTGTCTGTCTGTGTGTGTGTGTGTCTGTCTCTCTGTCCATCTGTGTCTCACTGCTGTAGAAAATTGTAAATCTGA
>CAAKHB010002016.1:0-10929 GCA_901007665.1 Aeoliscus strigatus | reverse complement strand
GTGTCTGAGTGTATGTAACTATTCTAACAGGCTGCTCAAAGGATTAGGAACCTGACTATTGTCAACGGGAACATGCTGCAGCTTGTCTGTCTGTGTGTGTGTGTGGCTGTCTTGTCTGTCTGTCTGTGTGTGTGTGTATGTGGCTGTCTTGTCTGTCTGTCTGTGTATGTGGCTGTCTTGTCTGTCTGTCTGTGTGTGTGGCTGTCTTGCCTGTCTGTGTGTGTCTTGTCTGTCTTGCCTGTCTGTGTGTGTGTCTTGTCTGTCTGCGTGTGTCTTGTCTGTCTTGCCTGTCTGTGTGTGTGTGTGTCTTGTCTGTCTGTGTGTGTGTCTTGTCTGTCTGTCTGTCTGTGTGTGTGTGTCTTGTCTGTCTGCGTGTGTGTCTTGTCTGTCTGTCTGTCTGTCTGTCTGCGTGTGTGTCTGCGTGTGTGTGTGTGTCTGTCTGCGTGTGTGTCTGTCTGTCTGTCTGTGTGTGTGTGCGTCTTGTCTGTCTGTGTGTGTGCGTCTGTCTTGTCTGTCTTGTCTGTCTGTGTGCGTCTGTCTTGTCTGTCTGTGTGTGTGTGTGTGTGTGTCTGTCTCTCTGTCCGTCTGTGTCTCACTGCTGTAGAAAATTGTAAATCTGATGCATACAACATAGAAAATGTGAATGCAGTGAAATCAATGTCGTTACTATCTTGTGACATGTCCAAGACACTAATTACCTGCAACGCCCCAACCACCTACTATTCATATTATTAGAAATGAGATATTTGTTGTGTTTTTTTTTTCACAATAATCAACAGTGACAACATGCATTGAAACTGGCATTTAAAGGGTTAAAACTGTGAAAATTCCGGTACTGGTATTACTTTTGGTACTTTTGAACACAGCAGAGCTGGCTGAGGAGATATGCAAAGAAGCAGAAAAAATATTGATTTGTGATGATTTTTCAACAGTTTGATTTTGCCGGTACATTTTTGGTCTGAAGGGTCCTCAGTGTCGTCAAAATTTTAAAAAATATGCCAAAACAGTAGCCTTCCTGCAAGATTTCATGCCATAGGCTGTAATATAAGCCACATTAATCAGCAAATCAAACCAAAAAAACAGTCCATTGTGCCAAAATTTGTACCCTGAAGGTTAAAAATTTGTTTTTGTCTAGGGAAATCAAAAGTGATTTGGAAATAACACAGAACAAAGAATAGTTCCTTATACCCATTATCAACCCATTTCACAAAAGTAATTGCCTTAGAAATATATAAACAGGTCCAAACTACACAGACACATTTTTATTGACAGAGGAAGTCAGTCCGAGCCACGGCATAAACAGTGGACAACAACAAATCCAAACACAAATGTGGCACAGATGTGTTCCATGACAGGGAGAACAAATAGTGCACTGGGTAAACGGGCAGGACAGGGAGTCTTAACCATGTACTCATTTGTTTACAGAGAACTGATGAACGGAGGGGGGGGGGGGTATCTGTGGTCAGGAAGCAGAGGGCTCAGGTTCGGGGTCAGGGACACCATGTCACAGTGTGTATCTTAAATAAGTGAAATGAGGCACTTAGAAGCCTAGGCCATCTGGCGGAGTGAAAAGCAGCTCAGCAAGTATTACACCCAATGCACGACATCACCTTCCCAGACAAATTTCTAATTTCTTCCTGCACACGTGGTTGATATTACAGAAAAAAGGTTTAGCCACATACAGCCAGAACAGCCAGCCAAGCGTGAGGAGATATTGGTAGAGAAGGCCAAAAAGTACATTGGACTTCAATAACCGACGGTATGTTTTATATCAGTCTGGTCTAATTTCCCATGTACACAATAAAAAATATGTATTAAATCATTATAAATATATAATATGGCTGATAGCTTGAAGAAAGGGGATTACGATAGTTTCTATTCTATTTTGTATGATGAGCAACACTTTACACAAACACGTTTTTATGACAATATTATATTAAATAATATAGTACGAAGAAATACTACTTATAACAAACACTGATTTATTTCATATCATTTTAAAGTCATATAGAAACAATCCAAATATGTGTAGACAAAAAAAACACACCCACCTTTATCCTAGGCTGGATGTGTCTGAGGGCGTCTGCAGTTCCCAAGTCTGCATCCTCCTGGATAGTAACTATGTCCAGTTTCATCTTCATCTCCTGCTTCAGTTTCGGATCTGTGCTCATCAACTTCTGGACCTCTTTGGTGGTGATCACTATCACCTCTGAAACCATAGAAAATGGATCAGTGAAAAGCACAGTGCTGTCAGCACAATCATGTGTAACATTTTATCTAAATGTATAGCTTTCTAGTTTTATGAATACATAATTTAATAGGACAAATCAGAATATGTTGCAAGAGAATTTCATTACTTAGTATACAACTGTCTAAATGAACGAGAATGAGCTCTCTATTAATCTACTATCAACATACATGAAGGCATCAAAACAGCCTTGTTAAAAACATAACTGAAGTCCACCAATGGTGTGGGGCCCCACATGAAAAACAGAAATATGCCACATTATGGAATAACCTGGCTTTACATATTTGGAAGAAAGCAATTTTTGGAAACAATGGTTTGCAAAGGGAATGAGTAAAATAGGTGAATGGAGAATTCAACACAGAAAGGGTCAATTTACACAATTGATACATGTGACAAATCCAGTAAGGGACTTCCTACATCTGCCTGAGATAGCACACACAAGCAGCAGTGTTTTGCCAGGTTTTCAGCAGACTAAACAAGGATATCTGCAGGAGTTTGAAGACTATATGGAGGAGAGTTTGGAATGTGAACTAGGTGAAGAAAGAATGGAGGAGAATAATAGCAAACTCAGGAAAACACATCAGGGAGGGAAGTTAACCCAATATACGTTAATACACAGATCTTTTTCACACCTTCGAGACTCCATAGGATGGATAGCATGGGTTTATTACCTGATAATCTCTGCTGGGAATGTGGAACAAAGGCAGGGACTTTCCTTCATGTGCTATGGGAATGTAGTTTGTTACAGCCATTTTGGGGGAAAGTGACTTACACTTGTGAAAGTCTCTGGAGATAGATGCTATGTGTGTGTGTATATGTCGGTACCATACACCAGGGATCCACTGTGACCCCGTGTGACCAAGGTGTCCAAATGTGTAAAATCAAGAAGAAAATAAAAACTTTAAAATAGAAAAAAACAACATAACTGGGCCATTTCAGTTTTCTTGTTCCTGTCCATCTTTCTTGAGTCCATCTGGTTTAATAAGCCCTGTCTGAATAAAATGTTTTCTACAGGGCATTCGCTCACTATTGCTGTGTCAGCCTAGTAAAAACTGAATTGCAGGGCTTTGGCTAGCTGGCTGCACACAATAAACTGCTGGCCACACAGGATGACTATGTACAGAAACAGTTTTATTTAGGGTAGTGAGGAGCTACAGCTTTTTACAATGAACAGTCCTGTTTACTGTCAAGAACAGCATTTTGCAACTAATCCCTTTATAAGTCCTCTGTTTCTGTGCCGATTGCACGCTGCTGGAGAGTAAATTTATCAAATCAACTTTATTTATGGAGCACATTTAAAAGATCCCCAAGGGAAGCCAAAGTGCTGTACATATGAATAGGGAAATAGGTTAAAAAAGTTAAAAAAGACAAAAAAAAACAGATTCATTCGGCAGTTCTGCATTTGTGGATGCCATACAAGATGAGTTACGTTGTGTTAAAGGCCAGAGAAAAACAATGTGTTTTTAAATGCGATTCAAAATCCGGGAGAGAGGAGGTGTGTCTAACAGTTAACGGTAGCTCGTTCCAGAGATTATGTGCAGCAGTCACAAACGCTCTGTCACCTCTAAGA
This sequence comes from Aeoliscus strigatus, assembly GCA_901007665.1. NCBI lineage: Eukaryota > Metazoa > Chordata > Actinopteri > Syngnathiformes > Centriscidae > Aeoliscus > Aeoliscus strigatus. Next base: position 7,111 of record CAAKHB010002016.1, on the reverse strand, counting down.
TTCAGCCATGTTTTAGGGACCGCAAGAAGCAGCTGGTCAACTGATCTTAGGGATCATGTTGGGCAGTAAGGCTGAAGCAGCTCTGATAAATATGACGGAGCAAGATTTAGATTTTAGATTTAGACAGGAAACGCACACCTGACAATGGTTGATGGGGCGCTGTCAAGTTGGCTGAAATACATTTAAAAAATGCTGCCCAGTTGTAAATGCAGTGAAATGAGCAATGTGGGATATTTATGTTTTGTTTGTTCGTTTGTTGATTTTGATCCACAAGCAGGACAACACACAAACATTGTAATAGAAAGATTTTTACAAAACAGCTATTTTGAGAAATATGCATTCATCTTCATCTTTATCTGCTTAGTCCAGTAACGGGTCGTGGTGCTGGAGCCGATCCCAGCTGTCAACTGGCGGACGGCAGGGTACTCCTGGACGAGTTGCCAGCTCATCGCAGGGCCACATTTATTCATTTCTGTGGAACTATTGCCTGAACCTTTTATGGATTTTGCAATATTATTTGCAATAATGTAATACACAAGACTGTCCTGGTCATCATACATGTTTAATATATGAGAGAAAAAAATGCTGACCAAAGTCTGTGACTACAGTCACGACCGTTACTACCATTCTCATTGGGGCAGCAGGTTTAAATACATTAAACGGTTTTAAGGCACAACGTGCGGAGGACTTCTCCTACTCATCCTTTTGGAAATTTTATTGCCTCCTCTTCCCTTGCTGTATGTGACTCCGGTCTTTTTCGACTTTAGATATGCCATTATCTTTTTGACATTGCTCTCGCTTCCATTTACATTCCATGACATTACATTAATATATTTACCCATTTTTCCCATTTACACTGGTATGCTGTGACTGCCTGTGACTACCCATTTTATCAAAATACTATCGTGAAGAGATACCATGTGGCAATCACATCCTCATTTCTAAAACCTGCTGTCTGAGGGTTACAACTATCAATAAAGGAACAAACACACAAACTCCACACATCCGAGACACTCGCCCAGCTCCCTGTGGTGTTGTGTGAGCCCCTAACTGCTGTGGTCTGCCTCCCTTCAGTATACACCTGCACCTTCAGTTTTCACGGCATCAAAGGTGGTAACAAGGAAATGGTCACTGTCTCTGCTTCCCTAATTATATTTGCACATAGGATCCTTAAATTATGGCCTTAGGCGACATGTATTACCGATATTTATATCCAATTATGTATTTTTGCACATCCGCAGCTTTTTCAGTGTGCTGCCATCTTGTCTGTGATCCCACGTGACTCCTGCTGGGATACACAGGTCACCACTGCTGAGTCACGGTGTTCACGCTCAGGATATAAACTGGTTAGCGAAAAGACTGATCCAGCACCAACAGAGCAGTGCACTGGATTCATCAAACCCACGTGGGCCTGCACACTCATGGTCTAAGTGACTTGAGGAGTCTTTCAACATTCTGTTTTCTTGTCATTTGGACTGACACTCTCCTGCAAGCTAACACTCACATCTGCAACATCTGTTTTTTCAAAGTGAGAACTCTAAGCTGGTGAACCAGTAAAAAGAAGACACAGTCTTACATATTCTTCCCACATTAATGTTAAACTACCATTTATTCCAAAAATAGTACATTAAAATTACACCAGCCCTGTAATTCCTTATTTACATTTTATATGGAAAATATCAAAAACAGTGTATAACTGTAAGATGTCCCAACTCTACCAACAATACATGAATGGTGAAAGTCACTTTGGCTGCCCACATCCAACTGGGACAGAGTGGCACACTTCAGGACACTGCTGCAGTAAAATGTCTTCTAAGTCTACTTTACTAACTCAGACAGTCTTGGTCTGTTGACACTGAGACTCAGTCACTGAAAAGACAATTGTTTCTGGACTTCGAACTTGCCAAAATGAAATGAATATGATATAAAAAAAAAAAACAATCTCTCACCCTCGAAGCCAACACTCTCCAAGAGGTTAAGTGGGTACCATATGAGGGGCTTGTTGCCAACAGGCAGCATTGCTTTGGGGGTGTTGTAAGTCAAATCAGTCATTCGAGACCCACCACCAGCTGCCATCAGTACCGCCTGGAGTTCCATGATGCCACCTAGGGATGAGAGAGATGGAGAGACATACAGAATGCTGATGTCATATTAGAAGGACATGAATGCATCAGGCTCACAAGGAGTCAAGAAGCCACATGATAACGTGCAGACTTTAGTTCATCTTCTGCCGCTTATTCCAGTTACAGTTAATGGGTGTGCTGGAGCCGATCCCAGCTGGCAACAGGTGAAATTCAGGGTACACCCTGGATGAGTCACCAGCTCATTGCAGAAGACATACAAGATGAAGAACAAATAATGTGTGGTTCAGTCCTGTGTGGTGATGTCAAAATTAGATGTCAATTGTCCAACACTACACAAACTCTGCTGCTACTGTGTGCGACATTTGCACATCTGTAAATTCTTGTTGTTGATATTTATGGTCATGTGTATTTACTTGCGCTCATTTATTGTCGCTCATTAATCTCTCTTTTTGAACTACTCTGAAACATTTTCGAATTGAATTGAACTGAATGACTAATTAGTGGCTAATGTGGAGAACTTGCGTTCAACAAGAGCAAATGTGCTCAAAGGAGTTCTTCACTGAAGCAGCTTTACTACTCAAATAAGGTTTCTATCACCGCTGTGTACCTCTGAATACAGGCAAACAGAATAACGGTGATATCAGTAATTGTTTCTACTTAAAGTTTGGATCTGATCAAATGGACTGCCTCAAACATCTGGTCAGGCCAGCTGCTGGCTAAGTTCAAAACGTTTCACAACAGGACGACGGGATTCCAACTGTAAAGCTGAACGTCTCAGAAGCGAGTCGTACCTGTGGTAGTCTGCCCCGTTCCGGCTGAACGTTTACCTGACTAAGACACCGCCGATGCACACATTAGCTGGTGTGTTAGCATCGGCTAACAGCAAAACGCAAAGAGACAACGTCCTGCTTTCGTTACGTCTTACAAGCAGTGGACGTCGTCTGCTGATCGGTGAGTAACTTTTTCTAATAAGCGACAATATGACACGGTTAATAACGGGGCTAAATCACGTTAGCAGGCTTTAATGGAAAGAAGCTAACTGCTGACATGTATGACGACACCTGGAGGTGTTCACTGAAATACGTCCGGAGGGAAACTATGTCCGCGGTAGTACGGTTCCTACAGACAGGAAAAAAGGAGAGAGAGAACATAAAAATGGAGGAGAGGGGAGTGTGGTATATTGGATTTCTGTGGCCAAATGGTGCAATAGTTTGATATAAGGGCAAACATGCTCTCTGTGTGAAGTTAACAAAAATTAAGGAGATGGAACAATGTTATTTGCCTCTTATTCTTGCCGTGCTGCTGGAAATGTGAATCTATTTGACCTGCATTGGTACTGGTATTATTTTTACTCTCTCCAGGTTGAGTGCTAGTATTGCCCACATCCAACATAAATCATTAGATGGATAAAACACAATAAAAACAAATAGATTAGCAGCCAGAAGCCAACCATCCATGAACACAGACCTGAGACATAACAGTGAAGTGAGCTCAGGGAATGTGTTTCCTCTGGCCACTGCTCATTGCTCCTCTGCAGACCAGAGGAGCTGGAGAAAGAGATGGACGAGCAACAACTGATCTGTCTGTTGACTTTTGGCCATAAACTGAAATAAACTAATAATGAGACATGAAAGCAAAGCGGAAAACAATAAACACCTGGGAGAGTAAAGTAGATCATAAAATAAAATAAAATTTAAAAAATCACACAGAGACATATAAGACAGAAAATAGGTGTACTTTATCGATCCCTGAGGGCAAATATTAGGAAAGACGATACTAAAACAAACAGCCATGGTATTTACAGCATTTACCAACATTCACTATTAACATTATTTACATGTTCAGTCTCATTTAACATTTTCAAAAAGTAAAATATATAACAGCTCCAAAGAATGAAAGTATAAGTGTTAATTAATGAAGGCAGTAAACTGTAGGTGATAAAACAATAAATAAGTACATTTACAGAAAAGATCCTACAGATTTTGCAGTTGTGAATGTGTCAGTCTGTCCTTCCTGGATTTACTGTAAATGTTGATGGCATCAGGGAGGAATGACTCCCTGTATCTGTCCAGCTGGTATTGGCCATGATATTCAGCAGTCTTTGTCCCATCCATCTCTCAACTTGTTCACGTTTTGTAGACCATTTATTGTGTGTGTGTGTATTTGATTGTCAGTGCTTGACTAGAAAACATAATATCCATTCTGTGTGTCCACATTACTCTTAAAATGTGTTTTATTTTTTGATGAGTACTGAATGTGAGGGGCGACACATAGAGCAGTGGTTTTGTGGTCTGTGTGGAGTTTTCCTGTTCTCCGCATGTCATTCATGCGTGGGTTCTCTCTGGGTACTCTGCCTTCCTCCCACCCCTAAAAGCATGTTGAGGTGAAGTGGTTCCTCTAAATTGCCCGTAGGTGTGAATGGTTGCCTGTCTTTACATATTGCCCTGCGATGATGTGGCCGTTCTCCCACTAACCATGACCCTCAACAGGAGCAAGTGGAAGCTAATGGACTGACAAACTGAATGTGTTTTAAACATAAAGTTTATTTGGACAGTGTGTATTATTTACACAAGAATAACAAGATGTGTGCACTACTGTATATGTATTAGGGGAAACTACTTCCCATTCCCACCTTTTTTTCTATTACAGAAATGTACAGTACAAAAGCACGCACAAGCAAAACACTAAAAGGCTTTGGGGAAGAAATGGGTCTGCAGTCTCTGAGATGAGGTATGGTTCGACAAGGTCAGACTGATACTGAGGAACAAAAAGGTTTTATAGATATTATGTAGATATTGTTACAGGCTGTGTGTGGTGTGTGTATGTATTGTTACGGCTGGTTGTCCTCATTACAACTACCTCAAAGGACACTAGAAAACATGTGAAGTACTGTACTTCAGCCCTCACATAAAGCCACAAAGAGTCGGTCACACTGTGTGCGGGTTTATTTGCCAGGAAAAAAGGTGAATAACAAAGCCACTGACAAATAGATGGATGAATGAATGAATAAATAAAAAACACCACCAGCTAAGTAAATAAAAAATAACTAAATGTTCTCCCCAGTTGACGTTACAGCAGGATGGAAGTTACCCAGATGGGATAGAGTTAACATGAAGCCCCCATTCTCCGAAACTGAAACGGGGAGGGTGGGGGTCAGGACCCAAACGCAACACACAGGAGACAGGTTCCAAAAGTAAGTAGCAGTTTATTGGGCAACAAAAATCTCTTCAGCCAGTATCAAAAGGGAACTCAAACTGTCGTAACAAAAATCTCTTCAGCAATCAAAGCAAGAGTAATCCAAACGGACGTAACAAAAAAACTTCTCAACCGATAACGGGAGGGAAACTCAGCCAGTGGCGACGAAAATCTGTCTACAGGCAGGAACGGAGAGGCGGTCGGTCATCCCGGGGGGTAGGAGCAGGATCAGGACGAATCTGCAGCAGAAAAACTGAGACCAGAGAGACTTGCAGGCACAAACAACGATCTGACAATGGAGAAGGGCAGGAGAGGCTTTAACACCTCTGAGAGAGCCAGCCAGGTGTGGGTGATTGACGCTGATGAGGTGAGAATGGCTGGGAGTGGCAAGAGGTGATGCATTCAGGGGAGCTGGGAGAAACCAGTGACGCAGGCAAACCATGACAGAAACAAACAAAATAGGTGTAGCTCTGTGGAGGGGGCAACAACCACTGGCTCTCTTGCCCTCCTTGTATATCCCCAGCCCAAGGTCCAGTTAATCAGGAGTTAACGGCAGCAATCAGCACAGGTGAAGCCTCACCTCCTCAGCTCACCTCAGGAAGGAAAAGGGCAGGGGCATAACACCCCCACCCATAAAACATTAAATCATCGGGATTTAATATACAAGCAACAAAATAGATTTGGCATGGCTGCGACACTTGCCTACCAGCCCCACCAATGGGATGATTGGGGGAGCAGAGATTGGAGGAGGCAAATACATCCCCCCGGGGTCAGTGTTCCTCCCAGCAACCATGGTAACACCACATCTGTCACTGCTCCATATCTGGCATGTCTCCACAGCTCCATAGAGGTTCCCATCCACAACAGCTCCACACAGGTCCCCATCCAGAATAGCAGGTCAGCCAGTAGAGGGTGAATCAGTCCAAAACATCAAACTCTGGATAGGGCATCAGCCAGAACATTGTCCTGCCCCTTTATGTGATGGATGCTTGAAGGAAAAGTATGTAGAAAAAGGCTCCACCTCAATATTCTCTTGTTAGTGGCCCCCATTCACTGAAGCAAAAACAATGGGTTGTGGTCTGTAAAAAAACAAGATGGTACTGGACACACTCACGTAGATTTCAAAGTGTTTTAGCGCCAACACCAATGCAAGGGCCTCTTTCTCCACAACAGAGTAATTCTTTTGATGCTTGTCAAATTATGAAAAAAAAACAACAACTGGGTGCTCCACACCATTGGCGTCATCTTGGACTAGCACAGCATCAGTGTCGCTGGCATCATAAACCAACTTGAAAGGGCTTGAAAGTTTGGAGCAGCACAGACTTGGCCCCCTCAAAAGTTTCCTGACACCTGTCTGTCCAAAGGAAATGGTTTGTGCTCAAAAGGTCAGTAAGGGGAGAAACTACATCTAAGAATCCTTACAAAAAGACCCCACCATACCAAGGAAGCATCAAACTCCCTTCCAATCTACAGGGACAGGAAAAAGATCAATGGCCTCCACTTTTTTCCAGCCTTTTAGTCTGACCTAAGGTAGGTTACTGTGGCTTTTCCCGAACTCACATTTGGCTTGGTTTACTAGGCTAGGCCAGGCTTGGTTCATCATCAAGATAGGCCTCACAATTGTGATGATCAGATAATACTCTTAACATGCTTGTGGAATGTCGAAGGAGCAATTCTCATCCCAAATGCCATAAAAGAGTATGTCCATAGTCCATCTGGAGTTACAAAGGGTGAGGGGCAAGGAGAACCAGAACCTGAACCAGCACCTGATCTAAAAGATGTGCACTTCACTTTCTGTGCATACCAGGTTTTCATCTCTCTGAGGGGCTTGT
>CAAKHB010002015.1:0-15272 GCA_901007665.1 Aeoliscus strigatus | reverse complement strand
TGGAACATCGTGTGGCCGAGCTGTGAGCTGACATATGTGTGTGTGTGTGTGTGTGAGTGTGTGAATGAGTGCTACACTTGAAGCTGGCAGCGTGTCACCGCAGCAGCTTACAATGTACCTTGTCAGCAACAAGTCATCCAGAAAAGCAGATGTTTCTTTGCAGAAAACCTTTCTTGTTCTCTCACTGCTTCATAAAAGGGCTTTTTATAGACAGATGTTTCTAATTTGGAAATCAGTGGACATCCCATCCCATCCAGTGACTGATCCAGTTTCTCCGAGTAGTCTGAGCATCTATAAATGTACCAGACTCTGAAACAAACTGCAGGCCCACATTTGTTTACTACATTCAAGGAAAAAGAGAATTCATTCCAGATCATTGCTGAACATCCAACCGACCTAAAAACACAGCTGGAGAGTCCATCAACGTGCACTGAATGATTGATTTAATCAGTGTAGGGAAAGTTCCTTTGGAAATGTAATTGGTTGCAGTTACAAGTTCCCCTGTTCAAAATGTGGAAGTAGTGTAACCATCTCATTGACGTTATCAAAGTCATGTATAACTAATTCCATTTGATTTGTTTTCTGAATGTCAAATGAATGTTGTCGTTTGAACGTCTAGTGGCCTCAACTCTGACAACTGTCAAACTGCTTTTAAAATCACAAAACACATCAGTTAGCATCACTGGCGTTTATTCTGGCGGCCTCATCCCAAAATCCCAAAAAAAAACATCATATAATTCATGTTGTTCTTGTCAGTCTGGCCGGTCACAAGCATGACACATGGAAATAATATTTAATTTAAAATCAGACCCACAGACGTGGTGTTAGAATAAGATGTATCGGGGGGGGAAGAACACTATTAACCATTAACACATCATATTTACAGAGTTTATTAACATTTGTGAAAGGTATAAAAATGGAGTTAAATGTAGGGAAGCACAGTTGTATAATGGCTCTATGAGAGGACTGTTTGCACTGAGAATGAAAACTGATGCTGACAGTTACATTGTAGCCTGACATATGAATCAAAAATGTGAATTAAGACAGGTATTGTTTCGACATACCTACATGTAGCATCGGTCCATCAAAGTAGACAAGAACTGGTCCTGATTCATTCACAGACAATATCTACCTGCAAAAAAGAAACAAACAAAATGTAACTAAAGTTGTTATTGTGAATATTTACACACATTATATTCTGGGGGTCTGTCTGTGTCGGTTCTCTCTGGGTACTCCAGCTTCTTCCCACCTCCAAATGCATTACACATTCATCTCCAGAATTGTAACTGATTACTGATACGTTTATTTTGTAATTCAAATAGTTTCCAATGGAGTCTCAATTCCAAAATGAAGACAAAAATGATGACAGTAAACAACAAAAAACCAGGAAGAAAGAGATCAAAACGGCTCTTATTTCTCTTATTAAAGCTTGGTTTTGGACAAGTACAAATTGGACAAGTACAAATACTGTTTACAAGAGAGATGGATCCAGGAGCGATAATAACAACAGGCACTGATAAAAACTCACAGTCCATCAGCGTGAGGGATTGATTCAGAGGATTAACTGTTCTCAGATCGGATCCTACTACGGCAGTGAGATCGCACCTTTGGATATCGACGGAGACGGCGTGACTGACAACCTGTTGGTGGCAGCGCCGATGTTCTTCAGCGGAGGCTTGGAGAAGGGGAAGGTCTACATCTACAGAGTGACAGAGCTGGTGGGTACATAAACCTACAAGAAACACACCGAGGCGACCCACATGTGTGTGCAGAATTAATCAAGCGAACCATTGTGGCCAATCGGGTCAACACCTGTTCAAACTCCAGGCGTCCCTCAGTAATTTCAAACACACCTCAGCAGAAGTGTCTGGTAACACACAGAAGCCGCCTGCAGCATTCCAGGAGTTAACACAGTGACACGCCGCAGGCGGACGGCTGACACATGACCTGGTCCAGATCAAATGAGAGAACGCCGCCATGCCAACGTGCAGACTGCGGAAGATGAACTCAACAGGAAAGTATTTGCCCCTTTTTGAAGCCTGTTCCCAGCAAATCACTTGGAGGCGAGAACTTTCTTTAATAGAGGGAAAGTTACCAGTGTTCCAGGTCTGTCTGGCTCATTGGAATAATAAACCTCCTCAGCTGTTTTGGAGTCAGTGAGCAGGCACGGAGAAGGTATTTAAATATGGGGCACGGCCCAACACCGCATCCCAGCTCTTCTAACGGAGAGAAGTCACTCATCACACCGGCAGCTGGTGATTGACAGAAGTCCAGACTTCAGTCGAAATCGTCAGTGGTCAGGCTGAATTATCTTTGGTCGAGAGGGACTTGTCCCAACCAGACAATTTGGCGTTAAAAGTTACGTATGACGTATGGAGACAAGACCAAAACTGGAAGTCTACGAATGGGTCCATGAACCCTAAGAAAGGGTGAATCAACCCTTACTTAGACTTTGCGTTGGGTTGGTCTTCACCCCTGCGTCGTGCCTTAAAACGGTTTAACACGCACCCATCCGCGGTCACTCTGCTCGCTGATGCCCTTGTTGATTCACACAACAACGGCAAAGAGGATCCAGTTGACAGAATGACATCATTTTGTTGCATATGAGCATGAATAGGCCTTAACTCGCGTCAGGCGACTCCCCTGGTGTCTCTTCCCTGTGCTGTTTTTCGCTTCATTTTCACTTTTTTCCCCATTTTTTTGCTTCTGCAGCATCCCACTCGACAAAATTCTTGTCGTCTCCAAACGGGTTGACAGAAATCCTCCATTTTGTGTGTTTTTCTCGTCAAACGTCCAGGTGTTACTGCCGACAGCTGCACTCGTGCTCTGTTTGATGTTGCCAATGTGACAGGTTGTGGACGGATAATAGAAAGGTTCGCCTGTAGCCGAACTACGTGTGAATTTCACACGGCTTCCAGCCAATCAGAGAAGAGTATTCACCCAGACTGTCATATAAAATGGTATAAATGATGTTAAAAGGTGGGGAAAAGTCCTGCTCACTGTTGAACTGTGGAACGAGCTTTAACCCTTCACAGCACAAACTATTTGTGTTTAATCCAACCACCAAGTGTCACAAACGTCCGTCTGCGGAGAAACTCATTAAAAAAACCTTTCAGCTCATGTTTTCGTGTGACGAATCCAAATGTATTTGGTGAATCAAACAGTCGAGTTGACCTACATGACTGCTGAGGGAAGTCCTCGAGCATTTTCTATTTGACCTTACACTCGTGCTTCAGTTGTCTCGGAAAATGTTTTACAGGTACTAAAATGCAGTATGTGCTGTGAAATGGCCGTTATTGACACGTGTCTGAGGAAATGAGGGCAAATGATGACGCTGGTGGATACAAAGAATCTTATTCCAAACAAAAATACAAAAACTGCTGTCGTTATAACTGTTGTTATTATTTTTATTATACTTTTCATACATACTGATCCAGTGCTTAGCAGCAAAATAGATTTACAAATCAAAATAATAAGAAAGATCAAATCAAATTAAAACAGAAAAACAAATCATTCATGTCAAATGAAATTTGTTAAAAGACAAAAATGTAATTTGTCTTGAAAAGGTTGAAATAAAAGATGTGTTCAAACTGTGTGTGCAGACTGCAAGTGTGTGCGTGCAAACGGCGTGTTTGTGTGTAACATGTAATTTTCCTGGTTATTGTAATTCTCTGTCGGCTTGAGTGAAAAATCGATGTTTGACACGAGGTGCCAGGAATAATGAGAAGTCGTTGCACGAACAATAAACGGAGCTGTGTGCTCAGGTGAATGGAAGAATATGTTCAGTGTTGTAGTCAACAATAGGGGCTCATTTTATGAATATATTTATAATTGCATATGTCGCATAAAACACACGAGAAGGATCGGTTTGTTAGAGGTTTCAGTGTAACTCTTACTGGACTGACATGTAACATAAATACAGTGTCTGGAGAAAGTAATCAAACATTTGAAACATATGAGAATGATTTTCTTTTCCTTCTTAGTGTTACTGTTTTCATTGTTTTCATTCACTGACCTTGTTGCTGCTCATTTTTTGGGGGAGTTGCATCCAAATCTATATCCAATTTCTGTCTGTTCATCAATATCACAAACAAGTTCAAACTTTGTCATGACAGGGGAAAAAAAACTCAGTTTATACTGGAAAAACAAAGGCTCCGATTGTATATGTGTGTTAGGCATAAAAAGCATGTTTAACATGACACAATTATAAACAAAATGTCATAATCTTGAGGTTTTCTGCCCTTTTTCCAGAATCGTTTCATCTTTGAGGGCGTGCTGGAGATCCACAACGGGGGCCAGAACGCCCGCTTCGGCTCGTCCCTCGCTCCTGTCCCCGATTTAAACGGCGACGGCTTCAACGACTTGGTGGTCGGAGCGCCACACGAGGATGAGCACAAAGGGGCCATCTATGTGTTCTTCAGCCAGCAGAACAGGATCCTACGCAAATACAAACAGGTACGGAAAACCTTTCATGGTCTCCACCACGCTTTGAAACTGTCAATGAGAAAAATAAAAAGTGGGGGTGGAGACTGGGTGATACTTGGACTGCAAAGGAACGAAATAAACTCATTCAGAATGAACTGACGCACAGTGAACAAACTAATACACAGTGAACAAATGATACAGAATGAACAAACTGATACACAGTGAACAAACTAACACACTGTGAACAAACGATACACAATGAACAAACGTATACACAATGAACAAACTGATACACAGTGAACAAACTAATACACAGTGAACAAATGATACACAGTGAACAAACTAATACACAGTGAACAAATGATACAGAATGAACAAACGTATACACAATGAACAAACTGATACACAGTGAACAAACTAACACACTGTGAACAAACGAAACACAATGAACAAACGTATACACAATGAACAAACTGATACACAGTGAACAAACTAATACACAGTGAACAAACGAAACACAATGAACAAACCAATACATCATGAACGAACAAATGAATGAACTGATGCTCAGTGAGCGAACTGATACACAGTGAACAAACTGATGCACAGTCAACAAATTGATGCGCGGTGAATGGACAAAATTACACACAGTGAACAAATAGATAACGTGATGAACAAACAATGAAAACCCACATTCACCTCCAACATTCAGTGACGCAGTTTCTAAAATGTCAAGAGTTTCGAGAGGAGTCAGCCATGTCTGAGCGGCAGCACTCCTGAACCGCTGAGCAACGCTTCAGTTCGGAGCTGAACGAATCTTTTTTAATGAACTGATTCTAGTAATTCACTGAGGAGAGCTGCTTTGAAATCACTGAAAGCAGCCATGATCGTTTTCCCTCAGCCTTTCCTACAAACTGGATGTTTAACAGGAAGTATTACATGAAACCTGTGGATTACATGGAATGTATACTGGCAGTTAATTGGTAACTGTAATTAAAGCTCATCTCTGTATTGAAACTCTCCGTACACATAATTTTGTGATATTTTTACACATGCGTACCTGTTTTCTTTCCTTTTTTCCTGCATGTTTCCATTTATTTAATGACACATGATGATGTGTGCGCTTCCTCCTCTATTCCTTTCCAGCGGATTGCGGCAGCAGATTTAGCGCCTGGCCTGCAGTTCTTTGGCCGCAGTATCAGCGGAACCATGGACATGAACCATGATGGTTTAGTGGACCTGGCGGTTGGTTCTTTCGGTGCTGCCGTTGTGCTCTGGTATGTGCTTTTTTGTTTTGCATAAAAAGCAAGCAAAGCCTGCCTAACACAATAGAACTGGTAGAATACATTAAAGGCAAATGTCAAAGTATCCGACTAAATAATATCTCAACTTGATTTTTTTAATCTCATTTTGCCATTTATTTTACCTTTTGTACAAGTGCAAAGACTGCAGGAAGAGACAAACAGTAAATGTGGTAGAAGCAGCTCATGAACCAGATGACGTAGTTAGATGAGCTGTCAGTTAGTTTGTGAGTGACAGGACGCTGAAGAAGGATCCTGTTTTATAACAAATATAAAGTCTGAAGGTTGCGACCTCAGCTGACCTTTAACACCTTCATATCGCAGGTCCCAGAGCGTCATCCGCATTTATACGACTGTGAGGTTTGAGCCCAGTAAGATCAACATCTTTGTGAAGGACTGTCAGAGAGGTGGCAAAGACGTGACCTGTATGTCAGCCATTGTATGTTTCAACATCACCGCCAGGACGGCCATTTCTCCCACACAGGAAATAGGTAAGCCAGCAATAACAATCCTTGGCCGTCCAAGAGGTGCGCTAGTTTCCCCTTGTTGTTTGTTGCCGCGGGGCGCCGATCATCTGTCCTTGTGTCTCAGTCAAACAAACTATTCTGACAGATGAGCAAGTGATATTTGACAACTATAACTTTACTTATGGTTAAAAATAGGCTTGTTAAAATAGTGTCTCACTTAGTGTGGTGTGAATTCATGCCCCAATGTCAGATGATAATAATAATAATAATAATAATAATAATAATGAAAGGAAATAAATACAAACAACAACAAATATTTTTGGTGCTGAATAGATTGTCAGTAAAAACTAGTGAATATTATACTTATAACAATTCTTCTTCTTCTTCTTCTTTCGGCTTTGTCCCTCTTCAGGGGTTGCCACAGCGAATCATCGATTTCCATCTTTCCCTGTTCTCTGTATCCTCTACTCTGACTCCAACTACCTCCATATACACATATAAATCTGTTTGGTAGTGTATTAGGATACAGTGGTCTTTATGAGGTCAAACAAAAAATTCAAACACAGTATTGATTAAAATAATATTAAATAGGCTGAAAATGTATTTTTTTTTCAGATTAAACAGGCACCATGTACCATTATACTGTTCCTTAAGTTTGTAGTAATAATAATAATAATAATAATAAACTTTACATGCAGCAAAAAGTGCTTTACAGCAAAATGCTTTGAAAGACATTAAAACAAGATGGAACAGCAGAAATGATTGAAACACGATAAAACAAGAATACAACAACAGATCTGAATAAGGTTGAACATAAAGGGTTAAATGTGACGTGGTGATACATGACTTGAAGAGAGAGTTAGTCCGGATGTACTCGTGTCCTTTAGTGACCTGTGTTCAAAGTGACGACAATGGAAAAAAAATACCCTCACTTGAATTGAAATTCCACCGTCTCACCACTGTTTCGTTCTCCTCTTCCCAAATGCTGCTGTTTCCAAACCGGAATGAGTCACTGTTGGTGTCAGAAGTCGTTTTCATTGGTTGGAACAGACTGAATCTCCAATAGATGAGCGTGTTCCATCAGATAGCCGCTGGCCGACCAATAGCAGACCGCACGCACGTGATTGTCAGTGCAGTTTGTTTAAAGAGATACGATGATGGCGGATCCAGTTTCTGTGTACTTGGGGGAGGGCGGTGGGGGCGAGGAAAAGGAGGTGCGAGTCAGCGTGTTTTTGGTTAACCTCCTGACCTTTCGACATCTTTATCAAATCTACCAGACCTGTCAAAACAGAGTGGAGGAAGACCAGCGGGAGTGAGCTTGTCTTCCGTGGGTGCATACAGTGATACATATTTATTTGATTTTCCTTGTCGTGTCTGGCTGGTAATGCGCGGCAGATGTGAATTTGCTGTGGTCTCCTGCAGAAAATGGAAGCATGTTTTCTCAGTGAAGTTATACTTATTGTGAAAAAAAAATCTATTCTGAGCGATTTAGAACGTTCAAAAACCAAACTTCTTAGGAGCTCCTCACAGGTACGTTCACGATCAAAGTTTATTAAAATGAGCTGTTTGACACTGGAAAACTAAAAGCGGATCACGGTTCTGTAAATATTTTCCTACCTCCTCCTACTTCGCATTGAGTGTGAAATAAATTGCGCCAAAGAACACACAGCTGCCGGTCGCCTGGATTTACCAAACACCGCAGAGTCAGAAATGATGGGAAAGTTGAAGTGGAAGCTTCAGTCTTTGCAGAAACATTCTGCTGAAAGTCAGAAAATAAATATTGAGCGCAAACTTTGTGAACGCTGCAATTACAAGTAGGGACACCAGATGGCGCAATGCATTTTTTTTTTTGTTTTGCAGGTGTCAATGTTTTCTTTCTTTACTTCAAGCAATAGGGACTAAAAGTGAGTGTATCTTGTTACCGCACCGACCACAACAAGATCAACACGACGTTCCTGCTCACTTTTCCGGTCAAACATCACCTGTAGGACCTTGTGTTTTGCAAATGCAGAGTGTTGGTGCCGCTCCAAGAGCTACGTAGGTCACATGACACAAACGGTCCAATCACTTTGGTGCTGTCAGCGGCAAGCAGATTGAGAGCAAAGTGTGTGTGTTTTTATGAAATCCTACGTTTTAATGATGACCCCGGTATGGTCCACTACCGTTTGGGGTCACACCCGGACAGGTTATGACCATTTCCATTTCAATAGGTTTGATCTGCTAACTGCAGGAGTTTTTAGCAGTTAGCTTTAGCTAGTAGTTAGCTTTTCAACATGACTAGCTAACACAACGTAGCATTAGAACACACACAGGAGTGATGGTTGCTGGATGTCCTCTGTACACCAATGCAGAGCCATTAAATTCAACCGTTTCCAGCTAGAACAGTCATTTACCTCATTAACAATGTTTTTCTGTTTTTTTTCAGAAATTAGAACATTGAGAAGTGACCCAAAACTTTTGAAAGGTCATGTACATATTCCCCCAAATAGCATGTAAAAACAATAAATACAGGTCAGAACGTCCATGGGTTGGACTGTTACAACATCAAGATCACACAGAAACCAAACACAGCCTACATCTCAGATGAAGTAGTCCAAATAAAACTGCACGGCTTTTTTTCTCACCAATGTCATAATGAACATACCTTTGCCATTTTCATAATAACACATAATGCAGCGGGGAAGGTCATGATGAATACTAATGAAGAGGACACGCTCCATGCATTTAAAATACTACTGAAACTTAATGCTCTCGCTGACCCCTGTTGAAGTTCAGCATCAGTAGGATTTTGTCTTGTGCAATAAAAACATGACGCCATGAACAGAAGGAATGTAAAACAGTGTGGTGAGAATACAGATTATCAGCCAGTATATGTTGGACACACATTCATCAGAAGCTAATGGTCCACTGCACGACCACAGTGACTTCATCTCCCAGAGGCAGCTGTCGACTCGCCCTCACTGACCAGGGAGAGGGAACTCACATCCACCCGCCATCGGAGTCATTCGCCAACAACAGAACATGATCTTTTACAGTTTCTCTCCACAATCTTCACTAATGATCTCCTCTTCTGACTCACAAGGAATCAAATACAACGTGTCAATAATGGAGCGACGTTTCAACCCTCGAGCGATTCTGGACAATCCCAACAAGCTGCAACCCCAAAACATGACCCTACTTCCTGGGGAGGAAACCTGTGAACACATCTACTTCCACGTCATGGTAAGGTCCAGTTATCGTTCAAACATTGGCCTGGAGAACCAAACCCACATCCAGTGGCGGGCCGTGCATTTCGCACCCAGGTCTTTAGTCGCTATAGAAACCATCTTACTATGCATGAATGCAGTATAAGGGGCTGCTGCATCACATAGATAACTCATGTAGACAGAATGGATGACTTAAATGAAGAAATAAGGTTCACAAGTCTCATACAACGCACATAAAAGCATCAATCATAACCTCGTAAAACTGAAACCTTTAGAAAAACAGCAGCATTTTACACCTGATTATTTGAACACTAAATCCATCCTCTCTTTCCTCAAGAAGAGTTCAAGTACTCTGTCATAGAGATAATCTGTGCGTTTTAGCTTCATCAACAAGTCCTTTTCGATGACACAGTCTGTCATTTCCCTATTTTTCTTCACCTTCTGTGACCTGGTGTCTCAGGTGTGGCTCCACTCTAGTTTTAGGTTGACTCCGCAGACGTACGCACCGACTCAAAGCGGATGTCTGCAAGTCTCGTACGCGCAAAGAAAAATGTAAACAAAACGAAATGACATTTCACTGGAAACCACTCGCTGATGGAAGCTCTGATGACTGCGGACACTCCTGTGACATTCTTGCTTCGGAGCTGCTCGACCTTTCTTATCAATGTCCAGCTTTTCTTGAAAAGTCAGTCTTGAAAATAGTGTGTCGGGTGACAAAACCGCTATTAAATCAATTCACCTAAAGTTTTTGCACGTTCAACTCCAACAGGTGTTGTTTGCTAGTTCTGGTTTACAGGGTCTATGACTGTCCAATCAGAGGGAGTGAATGTGATGACGTCACCGTACACCTGCTAGAAGGCCTTGGGGTCGACTCAACTCACAATCTGATTGGTTAACTCAACAGTCTGGTCGACACGTATTCTATGCTACAGGGCCTGTAGAACTGATTGTGAAGACCTCCAGGGAGATTTCTTTGACAAGCAACAACTGATGGATGAAATGTGCATGGCTCTGACCCCGCCCACATCAGATCGACCCGTGTGATTGGTCCAAACTGATTTTGATCCATCGGTTCGTCTCCAGACAAACCTGCAGAGACGGTCCACATTAGATGGACATACGTCGAGCCAAACATACAAGCAAGATGGGGTTTTTATGACTTGTACAATTCCTACTATTACAAAATACTTTTAGTTATAAAAGTAAAACAAAATGATGATTTTGAATTTCAAGTGTTGACCTTACGTATGTGTCAAAACCAGTGACCACTGTACATTCTAGTAGTCTTTGTTTCTCTGACATCCTCTCACGATAAATTCAAGCTGCAGAGCTCTGACAGATACCTGAACTCACCATTTTCAGGAGACCACCGACTACGCGAGGCCCATCGTGTTCGCGGCACAAGTCGGCCTGCAGGATCCAGACCAGGGTCCGGTTCTGGATGACAGCTGGCCTACTGTTGTGAAGACCGAGGTGAGAGACGTTCATTGTCACTCTCAGTAAAACTCCAAATCTCACGTTCTTCTGACGGACAATGGTCCATCTCCTTCACTAGCTGCCCTTTTGGAACGGTTGCGATGAGGACGACCGCTGCATCCCCGACCTGTCTCTGCAGAGTGTGACGGACCTGATGACTAGAAAGTAGGTGCACGCACATATTCATCACCCCCAGTGTTTGCAAAGCTCCTTTGGAAATGTAACGGGTTGCGATGACTTTATCAGCGCGATGAAACTAATTTGATTGGTTTTCTAAATGTTGAATGAACTTTGTCCACCGTTTCAGATGTTGAAATGTGATTGAACTTCCAGCAGCATCAACAGACTACTGTCGCTCTGCTTTAAAATCACAAAACACATCAATTAACATCAATTAACATTTGTTCACATGCAAAAAAACGGACCCCAAAAGTAGTATTATTAAATAATCATCAAAATGTATGAACATGGATTAAATTCATGAATTACTTGTGCTAATTCTTAGTTATCAAATCAATTGTGTTAATGTGCTGGATGTAATTTAGCAGGCTTGCTAACTCTCTGATATACATTTGTATCTCATACTGATGTTAATATGCATTGTCCCTGACAAATAAAACATTCAACAAAACATTTTGCCTGGATTTTTGCCGAAATTGCTCATATCTAACCAAAATTACAATCGTGAATATTCACACAAGTGACTGCATTTCACTTCTTGTCCTATTTAACAACTGACCGACTGCATCGTCTCACCGCTCCCCAGGCAGTTCTGCTCACAGCCCGTTCAGTCTCGAGGGGCTTTCTGCCGCCATCTAGGCGAAGGAGGAACCGAGGGATCGCTGCGCGTTCTGGAAGGAAACAGACGAAGAATGCTGCTGGATGTGCGGCTGGAGAACAAAGGAGAAAATGCATACAACGCCCGCCTCAACATCACCTACACACCTAATCTGCGCTTCTCGAGTCTCATCGTGAAGGTGAATGATCACTGATATTTTATTGAGATTTACTATCCACAATGTCCTCTAGAGATGGTAAATGAAAATCCTATGATTCTCGGTCCAGGACAACTCTGACATCAAGATTGAATGTTATGTCGAGGCCAAACTGAGGAATGAAAAGATCTGCAACGTCAGCGCTCCGTTCATGAGGGCTAAAACTCAGGTGAGACGTTTTCTCATACCGACAATCTGACTTCAAATGAGACATACTGTGTTCAGGAAAAAAACACGTTAACATGAATAGTCTAGAGACAACTAAACTAAATGAAATGGATCACGGCTGAACTGCGTTGCTCTTCACGGTCAGTCAATAATGTGCCGTGATGCTTTTAGACGTCATTCACGCACACTTTCGTCCACCGGCTGCTCCAAACTGCTCGTGGGGAGCAATTACAGGCTCTGTATTTTTGCTCAAGGACTCTTCTCCATGTGCTTTGGAGGAGCTGAAGGCCCAATGAGCCACTCCAAGTCCTCCACTGACATGGATCGTGTCAGACCACAAAGGTCACATGCAGCATTATTAGACGTTGACAACCAAACAGAGGCTCCATTTGTTTCTTCATTATGTTCTGTAATGATCAAATACAACCACGGCCGTCTGCACTGAGCCCCATGAAGTAGAACTTTTGCCATTTTAATCACATGATCACAACTTATTATAATCATTTGATCAATATGATGAATAATCACCTATCGTATGTTGATATAAATATATATTTTTTGTACACATGTGCCCACATGGAGCTCATGATGGTACTGCTGCGGTGTATCACTCACTCATTAACAAGGTTAGAGTTTGTTTACCTGCTATATACTTTGTTAATTTGACATTTTTATTTTTACTCCAACTCCCTTGGGCATACCTCTAAAGGTCTAAAAGATTCTTGGAGTTGAGTGCAGGCAATGTTTTCTCTGCACGGGGGCATTTTCAGGAAATCTACCATCAGCATAATGTCTAGTTATTAATTAATCTTGTGTAAACTACATATTCAAGAATTCATGATGAAAAATGTCGTGAAAACTGATTGTCAAAATCATTATTGTTGTTGTTGTTGTTGTTGTTGTTATTGTTGACTTTGACTGTATCTATGCTACCCATCCCCTTGCTGTCACCATTTCAGTGCAGTGAATGAAACGACCTTCCAAGTTTCCGATCCAGTTGCGATGCACATACCTTTCCTGAGGTTCATTCATTCTATAATTGAAGGTCTTGAGATCTGAATGGAAGCGACAGAAAAAGCAGAGAAACCGTTTACTGTTATGTTTACCATTGATGAACAAAGTTGAACAGCCACACTTTTAGGTCCTATTGAACATTGTGCTGGAGACAAGTGGTAAATAAAGACATCGCAACTTCAAATCCTAAAGTGTGAACATGCACCCTGTCGCCCTAAACGTGAACGTAGACCAGCTGAATGTTTCGTGTGTCAAAGGTAGTACTTGGTAGTACTTGGTCCCTCTGTCTGTAGGGACCAACGAGAGGACGTCCCTCTGTCTGTAGGGACCAACCAGAGGACGTCCCTCTGTCTGTAGGGACCAACCAGAGGACGTCCCTCTGTCTGTAGGGACCAATGAGAGGACGTCCCTCTGTCTGTAGGGACCAACCAGAGATGGGAGAGCTGGGTTGAGTCAAGATAAGCCATTCTAGAGCCTTGTGGTGGAAAAGCGCCACAAGGTGTGAAAACGACCTGTGTTTCAGGTGTACATGCACTCTCCAGGATGATGTGTGTTCTTCAGAAAAAATAAAAAGAAATAAGCTGACATGCCTGGAGACTCCAGAGGATTAAATGTCCTTGGCTGAGACCTCATCAGTGAGGCAGCACCTCGTTGTTATTACGTCTTAAACATGTTCCATCAAACCACAGCGGAGCGTTCTGCCTCCGCTCTCCGTTCTGGGATTAAAGATCCCAAGAGTTTCCCTCTGTCGTCTGTTGCTGACTCTCATGTTCAATGCCGCAGTTTCCACGACTTTACGCCAGCTTGTAATGTCAAAGATATTTATGACACCCTCCACTTTGGAGTGCAGTTTAGAGCATCAGGTTTTATCTCAGCAAGGTGATGTTTGAAGTTATTTTTGATGGGGACGATAGTGATGCTGCTGCAGTTAAAACAAACTGAATCTCGTGCTTTCTGTATTCATACAAATCCTTCAGTCAGAAACTGAAGGAATGAAGGACAGAGTGTGACTGAATGGGTGCACGTAACCATGTCATTATCACAAACAGCAGCCATCTCCGAGGCAACCGGAATGCCTCCACAACTCGCTGGCTGATTGGTGCACTCACTCAGTCGGAGCAGCATTCAGAACCTCAGAGCTGATGAGCCTTTAAAATGTTCAACGGGGTCAGATGATGCTGAACCAAACCGCCGTTAAGGCCTGAAGGCAAACAGGAACCTCTGAGCAAGCAATTGAGAAATGCCAATTCATTACCAATCCTGGTGAGAGTTTTCTGATTTGTTACGGTCTGAGCACCACAGGGCATAGTGTGACATGTGCTGCTGCTGCTGCTGCTGCTCAAACACTGTTCTTCTGCAGGCAGAGGTGTTCGTCACTGCTACGAGTCGCTCTTAGGTGACGGTGAACAGAGCCAGCTCAGCTCTTTCCCACTTCATGCTACGGTTAAATTTAGTTCATTTAGTTTGTATATTTATCCAGTTAGTTCTTCATTTATTGCACTATTTACATTTCACTTGATAGTTAATTTATGCACCTTCTTCTTCTTCTTTCGGCTTTGTCCCTCTTCAGGGGTTGCCACAGCGAATCATCGATTTCCATCTTTCCCTGTTCTCTGTATCCTCTACTCTGACTCCAACTACCTCCATGTCCTCCCTCACTGCATCTATAAACCTCCTCTTTGGTCTTCCTCTCTGTCTCCTACCCGGCAACTCCATCTCTAACATTCTCCTACCAATGTATCCACTGTCCCTCCTCTGCACATGTCCAAACCATCTCAATCTAGCCTCTCTAGCTTTTTCTCCTAACCTTCCTGTCTGTGTTGTCCCTCTGATGACCTCATTCCTAATCCTGTCCATCCTGGTCACTCCTAAAGAGAATCTCAGCATCTTTAACTCTGCCACCTCCAGCTCTGCCTCCTGTCTTCTGCCTATTGCTAGTGTCTCTAAACCATACATCATAGCTGGTCTAACCACAGTCCTGTAAACCTTTCCCTTCACCTTAGCTGAAACTCTTCTATCACAAATCACTTCTGACACTTTTCTCCAGCTGTTCCACCCTGCCTGCACCCTATTCTTCACTTCTCTTCCACAGTCTCCACTACTCTGCACTGTTGATCCTAAGTACTTAAACTCCTGCACCTTCACCACCTCTGCTCCCTGTAACCTCACTTTTCCACTGGTCTCCCTTTCATTTATGCACATATACTCTGTCTTGCTACG
>CAAKHB010002014.1:130234-147388 GCA_901007665.1 Aeoliscus strigatus | reverse complement strand
GGGGGGGGATACCAACAAGTGGCCAGTTACCGCCAGTATGAAATATGAAGACATACAGCTGATGTGGAAGTGTCTTTGGTTGAATGTTGACGATTGACCCTGTTTACCTTAGATTGGCATCCTTGAAGAATTTGCTCCACTAACAGCCCTTTCACGCCCAGGATGACTTCTCATGCAGAAAACTCAGACAGCAATAAAATATAAATGTGCTTCAGGCCTACTGTTCACATGCACACTGGAAATTTTTAGAGAAGTTACATACTTCACACAATTCTACATTTTCAAATTAACTGAAGGGGCCATGTTCATATCAGCTGATTTCAAGTCCCATTGTCATTTTTATGTCATATTTCCCTTCCTCAATGGGTAACATTTTTGAATCCACCCTCTGTTCAACTTTTAACCTTCCTTTTTTATTTCCATAGCACTGCTTAATAAATTGAGTCAGACTGTTGACACTCATTTATAAAAATGGACCCATTACTCATAATGACATTCTTGGTACTGCATATTCAAAATGGTCACTTATATGAGCAACATACAGGATTTTCCTTTGGGTCTTTATGAGGTTTGGTTTGGAGACAGAACCGTGATGTAACAAATCATGAATGGATCACATTTCATTCTGCTTTTCTTTTTAATGTGTGTCTACCTGTCATTGCTTGTCTTTAATTAGCCACTTCCTTTCTCCATTCTGTCTCTTGCATGCACACCTAACTAACACCTTTCTCTTCCCCTCTTGCTCACCCGTTGTCTCAGTTACTCTGACCTCCAATTATTATACACGCTGTCAGCACCAAACTATGAATGTCCCTTGACACTTATCTAACTCACACTCCCTTTGGCATTTCCATTTGCACAGAGCCAATTTCAGTTGGGCCAAGTGGGGCTAGTATATACAGCCTGTGGCCACATTGAGCCAAAGCAACAAGAGCCTTTAGCAGTTGTGTGAGTGAATCTGCATGTGTGGTGTTTGTTTCCTTAAAAGGGTGGGATGGAGCCATGGAACCATGGATACTGTCTCAACCAACCTTTTAGTAATTCTACCCGAGTCTAAATACAAACCATCCTTTTAGATTGCGTGACAAGTCCAAGCAGACTGGTCAACAAGTATCTTCCTGACTTCTCCGGAAGAAATCACCCCTATTTAAAAGTGTACAGTGCTTGTTTTGCAGAGCCAGGTATTCAGCACCATGGCCAGTTACTCCGCTCTGTGTGGGAGACTGCATTCCACCCTCGTCTGTGAAACCATGATGACACTACTAAGTTGTATTGGTGTTTTGAATTTAGAGGTGGTACGCTGTCAGTGAATACTTTATAAAGTCCTGTTCTTACATCCCCAGAAACACACTGGGTAAAGCAAGAGAGGGAATATGTCTTTGTGCCACGCTGTGCACTAAAACACATTATCATTCAGGCTTCTCCCCGTACATAGTGTCACATTAATGCTGCATTCACATGGATTCAGGGAAACGGCAGACAGCAAACTGGCTGTCATTTTAGTGTACGAGAGAAGGATGGTAAAACTTGGGCGATGCTGGCTGTGAAAACCGTTGATGGCAATGGCAGAAGGCAATGCCATTCAAAGTTCAAATATATTAACTTTTACCATTTATCATGAGAGAATTCACTATTTCAGTTTGCAATGATTTTATAGTCATAGATGTATAAATGCTATCATAATAACACTGAATAATAGACTTTTTTTATACTTTATTTTATTTACTGTAAACAATACGACATTGTCATAGAAACACTGCTCGTTTGTTTCTTTGCCATCCCCTCACTCACAGGACCATTGGGCCTTGTCACATTGTGTGTTTGAACGCGACGGGAACTAGCCTGGAATTCTTAGTATGGATGCAATAGCAGTGAAGAAATGGAAGAGTTGGTCAGTGACTTTTCTCTTTGTCACTGGGCTCAAGGTGTTGCCTTGAGAAGTTTGTTGACAATACGCTTTAAGAGTAAATATTAAAACTGAGAAATTTCATATATTGTGGGGAAAAAAGGTATCCAAGGAAGTGGATGTGGATCCAACATAGGTTTTGAACCTTTCCCTCAGATCCTTGTTGACTGGGCTTCAGAAGCCTAATTGGCAGAATAAAGTGATTGTGTTGAATAATGTTGTAAATAGTTTGCAACCAGTTTCCAAAAGCAGTGTCAGTACAAAATGAGAGGTTCCAGAAACCCTACTGATGCAGGCCTGGAGGCAAGGCTTGATCTTTTCGCCTCACAGCAACTGAAGTAAATACTCTGCATATCTTTCCTCAAACACATATGAAACATCCTGACACTAAAACACCCTTTTTCTTAGAGACAAATTCAGAAAAACGTAACTTTCTTCGACACTTGTCTCTGTCTCTTGAACAGACTCTCATGATTCTTTCTGTCTTTCTGTTCTGTCTTTCTTCTGGTGCTGAATGCTGAAGACTTTTGAGCAATGTGTGGGATTGTGTCGGGAGACTGCGCCCATACAAGAAACAGGAAGTGTATGCATTTAATAATACTGTCACAGCTTGGAATGAATCTTAATTAGTATCTTTGATACAAGTTGTATTGAAACATTTTCATACACCTTCTGCCCAAGAACGGATAACTAAATGTGATGCAAGACGACATTACACCAGTGTAATTGCTTTCTGTAACTGGAGGGGCTTTACATCTGCAAAGCAGCATCAGTTCCCTGATCTTTAATGAGTGCATTACCACTGATAGGAAGCATTTTCCCAAACAATGACTTGACGGCTCAGTGACTGAACCCTTAACTGAATGCAAATGAACAGTGCACAACATTCACGAAGGGGCCCCGAGGCTTTCCTGTTGGTGCCGACAATGAGACACAAATATTGACTCGGAGCATTCTCAGAAGAGTACATGGCACCTCGGAGCCAGATTAAATCCTCCTCTTTAAAAGTTTTGTGTGCCTGTGTAATTGGCTTTAAAGAGAGAAGTCTTTGTACTTTTCAGCTGAATTATTATGTATTACTTGTCAGACCCCAGTCACAGAAACTGACCCTCTCTAATTACATTCATGGCTGTATGAAAACATAATGGCCATGGACGATGAATGATGAAATAATGAGGTATGCCTTTTAAATCGCTAGAAATAAAACCTTATTAGTGCCATCACTCCATCAGTTCTTTCTTGTCTTTTACTTGCAGAGACACACGTGTGTTTTTAACAAACCAACCAGGCCCACAAAGCTGCATATGTGTCACTGCGGCCTGGTGATTTCTCACTAAGGATAATTAATTTAGGAGAGGGAGAAAAGACTTTTCCCAAGAGCGGAATATCCCTTAATCAACCTCCTCAGTGGAGTGACTTCACTTCGGCCTGACCCTGGCCCCATGTTTTCTCCACGGCAACAGACAGAAGATTTAGTATCAGCTGTGGCTGATTATTATGAAGTCTTTGCTCACAACGTTCCTTGTAGTAGAATGAACTACAGGCCAAGTGGAGGTAGTGATGACGGATTAGCCCTTCATGTATGGGGAGGACCGGTGCAACTCCGTTTTTGTTGAGTTGTATTTAGTTTGGCATGACTACAAAGGAATGACAAAATAACAGCCAGTAATTTGTCTTCTTTCTGAAAAATAAAAAGAAACCTGTAGTAGAAAACCGTTCAGGTTAAATAATTCTGACTGCAACTCTTTCAAATGCAAAATGACATATTTTGTTCCCAAAGATCAAAGCTTGACATTCATTTCATTCACAAGCAGTATGTCTGATTGAGTCCAAGTACCAGCTCCTGTTATCTTACAATGTAATCATTTTTCAGTCAAAATGATCTGTTACTGTCCTGGCTTTCTAGAAAGATCTTCGATACTGTCGGTCTGTCAGCCTGTGTGTCTGTCTAGAAAACAGTAGAACATGTGTCGAGCCATTTTCTTAGGTGTGAAAAATCCAGCAGTGAATGTGTCAAGTCTGTGGTGGAGGTCTTTGCTCTGCTTTAAATATGTGACCGCTTGCTGGCAGGTTACATCACACCAAATTCAAACTCACGTATGAGGAAGATAAAGATTATGTCCAAAAAACAAAAAAAAGAGTGGTCAGAAAGACATCCAGCTGTGTCTCGTGTAAATGTTGTATTGAATATTTCAGACCTTTCCCAGGACATAACCAGCATAGCTTCTAATTAGGGTATATTGATGGGAGGCTTTCTGTTCTTGTTTAAACCAGAGGGAGGAAGGCCAGTGGTTTCTGTGAAGTGACAGTGAAATCATAGCTCACTGCCTGCAGCGGTATTATCTTTCAATCCCCCTTCAGTCTGTGCAGCCCGAGCCGACCAATGGATTCATATGTCAGCTGCCAATTTAAATAATTGAAAATATATTTTGTTGGTTTAAACTGCTGGTTTACCACTGAGAAGGACATCACAGGTTCACTTGTCAAGTTAAGAGTTAGATTGAACTTCATGTGTGGAAGACTGGAAGACCCACATTGGAGCATACTGAACAAAAAGTCACAAGCTTTGCAATATGAATGCATATTTATTCCAGAAATATATTTATGAAAAAACACAACAACAAAACACTTCTTCCAGCCTGGGTGGGTCGCTGCCTTCGACAAAGCTGGTTGTGTCAACATGATGTGGATTGTCACTGATTGGATGGAATCACTGTCTGTCCTTGTTGCAGGAAGACATTGCTGTATCCGCATATATCACACCATTTCTGTTTATTACCTCCACCAAGGAGGTTTTGTTTGTTTGATGTCTCAGCAAAATGTTTAAAGGATTTTCATGAAATCAGAATAGCTGATAATGGGACAAGGAACTGATGATTAAATGTTGGTAGTGTTCTAGAACCATTTGGATCGAGGAACGTGTTCAAGGGTTCTTTATCATTCCGACATAGGGCCATTTTCAGCATCTGTGTACAGAACTCCACCATATCAGCACTGTCTCTGTGGACACCCAGGGGTGGAGGTTTATTTTTTTGTTTTATGATTTGACTATTAATAACATCCACCTTATTTCAGATGCCAAAGGTATGTTTTGATGATCAGTGAACTTAAAGGATGATAATATTGGGTGGAAATGAGCTTCTTGGCTTGGTGTATTTCATCATTATTTCTTTCTTGTTTTGCAAAATATTGTATATTATTTGCATTCAGTGTCTTTTTTGTTGGATTTGGTTGATGTAATTGGGAAAATCCCTCACATACAGGTGAATTTACTACTTTTGTCTTGAGTGTGTCTTTTAGTTAATATTTGCTGGCAGGAATTGCCAGTAAGTGGATTTAGTGTTTTTTTTACCCTGTGGGCTGGGGGTAGGGACCAAAGCAGTCCAACCCAACGATGGGGGATTTCCCAGTCAGGTGCATATCTAGCAGTTATGCAGTGGGGGAGGGGCAAAGCTTTAGCCAGGCTCACCTTTGCTGACCAGTGTAATAAGATTACCTGCTTTACACGTCATGACCCGAGACAGGGAGGAGACAGAAAGAGACTTTCTGCATTTTGCTCTGGGTAGCAGAGACAGGGTACAGCCCTCGGGGAAAGTGCAAACACTTGCTGTGTCTGGCCGAAGACACCGGGACACTGAGAGCTCAATGTGCACATCTGTGGAGGTTGTCGCTGCCCGGCGAAGTACTGTGACTTTTTTTTCTGACTGTGTCAAGAGCATAAACATGGTAAGATGTTTTGTTGTATTATTATTTGTTTTTTGTTTTTTTTGTTACTTGTTGTTTTTGTGGATTTTCATGTTAAAATGAAATGAGTAATACATAATACATTTCCAGAGAGCAACTTAAACTCTCACTGAACTTAACGTGCTAGGTTTTCTTCATTAAGACCTCAGTTTTCTCAACCTCTCTTGCATAAAAACAATTACTAATAAACAATGAAATGCCCCCCCGCCTTCACATTCATATATCACACTGCTGTGACTTGAATTGGATGTACACCAGCAGTTTGTCAGCGTTTTTTTATTCCCTTGTAATAATTGTCCACCAACAGAACAACAGAATACATTTCCCACACAAGCTGTTACTACCGATTGCATCTGGAAGGGGCTGTGGAGCTTAGAACTTAGTGTATTTACTACATTTGTTGAAGGTGCTGTAGTAATGTAATGCCAAGAGAAGGTCCACCACTTCATCATCCTTAAAAGGTACATGTATTAATATCTTCAAAAAAGCATTTTAGTTACCTGATTGCATGGCCAATGGTTGTATCAGTGTGTTGTTTATGCAGACTTTTGTATGCAGCATGATCCAAAATAAACACACTAAGAGCTGATTGAACAAACTCAGTAAAGCAGTTTTGGACCCAAAAAGTCACACAGGCTCGATGGACCAGAGTTCGGAGAGGATTTATGTCAGGCTTGGTGAACCACAATTTCTAGAATACTACCTCATCTCTGGTACCAGTCTTTTGAAGATGGAGTTGGAAACTGTGTCAGTGTCCATTTGGATAGAACCCAAGCCTGATATTAATGATGGTGGTTGACCCCTACTTGACTTTTGTATTTTATAAGCATGCATAAGAAAACGCTGCTGGTTTATGACCTGTGATTGCCCACATGTTTTTATGGTGAAGAAACCTTGAGGAGTATGACATGTCACCGCCAATTCAGAATTCACCGCCACAGTGACAACAGCTGCATTTCTCACAGCTAGACTTCTGTATTTTGGCTCATTTACATATCAACACAAGAAACCTATTGACAAGATTGCGCTGCAGGAGTGAGACTAATGCCTCTTCAGTACTTCATTCAAACTGCTAAATCACAGGCTCACATAGCACATTCAAAGAAATGTACAGCCGCCAACTCTTCTGCGGTTTTTAGAAACCTTCTCTAAGAAAACATCTCTTAAAAGAGGTCATGACTGCTGCATCACATGAACAGTAAAACCACTTAGAACCATCAGTGACATTTGGAATCCACAAGACGAGGAATATTACAGAAAAAAACAGCAGTAATAAATATATTCCCACCCTTTATATGCATAAACCCAGATATTCCCATATGGCATGAATCAATTTTTGCCACTCAATTCCTTCTGCTCATACGATGAGTGCTACAACTTCTCAATTGACCAGCATGTTCCTTTACAGGCAGGTGATGTCTTTTATATGTTCCATGATACTTAGTTCAGTGTAGTTAAGCTATTTATTTTCTTACAAATAACAATGAAATTGAATGGGTATAAAATGTGACTTTTCACCTGAGGGTGAAAATCTGCTTTTCATTCACCTGGAAAACTGACCAACGGTCGTGAAGAGAATCAATGAGGAATTGGAATGATAAGCTGATCTGCTATTGGCATCTGCATCAATAAAATGTTATCAGTTCACATCCCTCCTCTGTACATGTTATCTAGTCAACTAGGGCTCAATCTAAATGAGAAAAGTATTAGACATAGTACAGTTTAATTAGCATGAACCTGCAAAAGTGATGACTAATAACTGATGTGTATTTGGGGTCTGCAGACGCCAGGTGTTGCATGCATATTGATAATCTGTTAGTCTCTGTAAAACGGCTCACA
Organism: Aeoliscus strigatus; assembly: GCA_901007665.1. Classification (NCBI taxonomy): domain Eukaryota; kingdom Metazoa; phylum Chordata; class Actinopteri; order Syngnathiformes; family Centriscidae; genus Aeoliscus; species Aeoliscus strigatus. The sequence continues at coordinate 139,899 of CAAKHB010002014.1, read as the reverse complement.
GCGCTTTTAAAGTGTCTCCTTCATTTAAGTAGTAAAAGAAGAAACACACAGCTGATTTTCTTACATTTACAGTAAAATCTACAGGTAGTTTAGATGCTTCATGAGGTTTCTCATTAACAGACAGCACCGCTCCGATGCTGCGTAATTAGACATCTGCCCCCTTGCCCATGTTAGGCAATCAACTTCAATGCACCATATGTTCTCCCAGTTTGCTTGTGTGAATGTGGACCATTGTTTTTTGTACACCTGGCCATTTGCAATGAAACAGTAGTATGTTTTTTTTGTCCATTTTACATAATGATGTGAATTGGTTCTGACTCACAACATCTGCTATGGTTTGGACGAAGAAACTTAAATGGTCCACCGTTTCACCCGTAGGAACATGCACAAATGTGAGTTTAACTTCAATGGGAACATTATGGGACATATAATTGTTTTATTCAGTAAATCATTTTATACCTTAAGTGTAAAATATGTTGTATTAGGGATTTATCGACGACACTGGTTCATTGATTGTAGTTTGATTGCCAGATTAATTCAATTGAATAGCATCAGTATCCAGGCAATGCATCAGAGACATTTGAGTGTTGGTGAGGGAATGTCCAAAACGTGGCAAGGCGTTTTCATTCAATTTCAAAATGGCACAAAGGTGTGCAGAAGAAGGTGCGGAACTTGCATCAGGATTTTATCTTCGGGGGGTGCTTAAAGCCGTGTTAAGTGGCCATTAGAGATATTGCATATTAAGACACTTCAGCACTACCTTTAGTAGTTTGCACTTGATTGATGTGAGGTCCTTTAGTGCTTGTATGAGCTGCAGGACTGATAAAATCTATATACCATTTTTATTGTCACGGGGGACAGGAAGCGCAAGGCATCTTCTCCTTAAGTATTTATAGAGTGAACTAACGAGGTACTTCAGTAACTGAACTAACCAGAGGGGATACCTTCGACACTGGTGAATAATCCTCAGCAGTGAAACGGGGTCTGCTTCAATCCAAAGGATGGAGAGAGAGCAACCTGCAGGGCGTCGTGCATACAGGTGGATGTGATAATGAGACTAATCATATGACTTGGTGGTGGCCCTCAACCAGATGTATCCATTTATTTTTGATGGTTCTCCTTGTTCGAGAACAAGATGGCAAGTTATTACATTAACTTTCAATTTTGTAGTACAATACTCTACAGTCCACAGCTCAAGGCACGGCATGCTTGGGTTGTGCAGTTAATTTAGTCCATTCATGACTCGTTCACTCACAGTGGGCAGGGTATGAACATGTGTATGTGTGTGATAAAAGTGGAATTAACAAGCGCTGCAACACCCATGACACACTCAGGATGGAATCTTGTCTGTTGCATCAGCACCTGATGCAAAAATGCAGTGTGGTGTAAGACCATTTGCTGCCTTTTGGAGGCTTTGGGGAGGCTTTGGCCAATGAAAGGAAGGTCTGTGACCAGTTCAAGTTAAAGTACACTCATCTGCGTTTTGTAGCTGTCAACACACATTTGGATATGTTGCTCGGACATTTTGTCTACAAGTGTGTTGAAGAGGCTTTGCAGTTGAAAACACGACTGAAATGGGAACAAGCTTGTCAAGCAACAATTCCTGAAAAATACTTTTCAAGTTTGTATGATTTGTAAAAAAAATCCACTCAGTCTTGTTAACAATGAAACACGAACATAATCGTAGAATTTTAATTCATTATAATTTCTTGTTGAAATCTTTCTTGTGTTGAAATGACAGGTGCTTTGGAAATTCACATTCCTACATTTCCACCGTTGATCTGTCTGTTATCAAAATTGGATTTCATCATAGGGTAAAGAACATTTTCTCACAGTTTATTGCTATCATGCATGCTTATTATTCAGCAAATATAACTTTATTCATATGCACATCGGAACCTCAGGGCATTCATTTCAATATTATTTGAAAAGAGACTTACGGGTAGCGATGCTTGAAATGATTTGGGCCCAAGTGCCTAGTGAGAGGAGGAGGAATTGTAAAATAGTTTTTATCACTTCTAACCTTCCTCACTGTGTTTCAGTTTCAAAAGTAATCTTTTGAGCAGTCGGAGGAGATGCGGTGGGCTGCAAGTCCTTTAACTTAAGCCAATTTATCCGTGTTTTTATACAGAAAAGGGAAGGTCCCACACCGCATGTAGACCGTCTTCAGCTCAGAGCCAAACATCAGATACCGTAAACTGTGTTTTTCATCTCGACTGCGTAATGGAATTAAATGTGCAAATGGAAGCCATCGCCAGACAGAATGACAGGCAGCAATGAGCATGAAAATGATTCAACAACTAAGCTGGCGATTGACAGATGGACTGATCACCGTGCCAAATGTAGTTTGACGACATCTTTAAAGATAATGACACATATCTCATGTGGAACTTTCTCACCTTTCAGTCACCTCTGCCCTCTCAAAGCTCTTTTTGCCAGCAAACTAGCATTGCACTATTATGGTCCTGAATATGTATATGGATTCTTGTATCAGATGAGATAGAGGTATTTTCTCAGCAGTGAAGACAGTGAAACTGGAGATTTGATATTCATATTTTCTTTAATTGGTTGCTGATTTCAGCAACATTTCAACTTGTCCATTCTTTCTTTCTTAATTTATTTCAACTTTGAAGGGCATTCCATGAAACAGCAGATAACATGCTATGAGTTTTGTCGTCATCTTTTTGTCTTGGTTATTTAACTATATTTAAGCAGCATTTAAATCGTAGTAGTAGTATTTGATCAGATATCAATCAGTGAAGCCATAAAACGTGTTGGATGAAGTCAAAGAAATGTTTATATGAATGCCGTCCGTCTTATGATTATATACAAAAGGAAGAAGTTGACGAGAGTGCAGCAAAAAGCTATAGATTATGTTGACTGAACAGATAACGACTGACATGTTCTCAGCAGGGTCGACATTGCAAAGAACTATTCATAATTGACTCACTCATTATTCAGACCCTCTAATCTTTTTTATTTTGTCCATTAATGCTTCTGTAAGACAGTCTGTGCTCTCTTCAACAGAAAGACATATGAGTTTTGCTCTTAATGTGTCCAGTGAAATGACCACATGCTTCCTAATTCTAAACCATGTCTTTTGGATTTTATTTTTGGAGGTTTAGTTGTCATTATGTTCAAGACAAACCTTGTGACAATCACAGCCTTGCTACGATTAGTGGGGCCGAAAGTTGCCTACCGCGACGTAAGACTTTCAAAAAGTCAGCACTCTATTGTCTGGTGTCAGCTGCATGTGTTTAAGAGCGTGTGGCTAAGTGGTTCCCATTGTGTGGGGCAGCCTGCCTTGTGACATGGATAGTGCACTGTTGATGCTAAGCAGACAGAGGGAACTGAGCTTTGCGAGGTTTTAGAGATTTAGAATGCGGTCATGAGATGACTCCGGCGTAGGGATTAGAACCTCTGAGATCTGTGGCCCACTCGTACTGAATTCGAGGAAATTTATAGGTTTAGTGGACCGACAGGCCCTGTTGACATTAGATGTAGCTGGATATATTATCTGTTCACGGCACTGCATGTAGTTTTACTCACGTTTTACTCACTTTCCTTTAATCGGTGACGCAGTTAGAAAAGCACTGACCTCCACCAAGCAGCTTATTTCCACCCATATTGTGATTTCCACCCAATATTCTCATCCTTCATTCTTTTTATCTACTATAATAAATTCATTTATCATCAAATCATGCCTTTCTCCCTAATAGTCAAATAGTTTAAAAAAAAAAATCCTCAGCAACCTCACACACAAATCATGCACTCTGAACTCTATTTTGTTCTTCATTTTCTTTTGTATTTCAATCGTAAAACAAAAACAACCTCCATCCCTGGGTGTTCTGATACCCCCAACCTTTGGGTTAACAGACAGACACACTAATCGCACAATGAGTAAACACTGGCAAAAACACAACCTCGTTGGCCGAGACAATGACAACATAAATAGGATATGCTATAGCCTGTGCCTTTTTATTTCTGGTTATGTTTTAAACAGTGTCTTGTAATTTATTCAGCAAAGCATAACATCACAGGCTTGACTGCAGCAGATGATACATGAGTACATTTCACTTTCAACCATATCGTGGTGAAATTTCAGCCTGATCCTGGCTGCTGCCCAGCTGCATCTTCATGTCCTGCAGCCATCCTTTCCCTCCTTACACTGGAGGATAAAGCAAGAGGATAAAAGCTGACAGCCCATTAGTGCTTATCATAGGTTGCCCTGTATTACTTCATAACGTATGCTGTGTTGAAAGGAGCAGTTTATGATTGTAGCCCTTTTTTCCTGATTGTAGCTTCAAATTAACCTCACATCATTAAATAACAGTGCAGAACCGGCCTTCTTATCCTTTACAACGGCAGTAGGACAGCGGTGTGCAAACTATATCAGCTTGTTAGTATGGATTTTTTCAACATGCACGACATTTCATTCCTCAGCAGGGATTCAGAGGTGCCTTCCTGGGGGTGTCAGGTTGCATTAGGCAATGGTGAGATGTTTGCCGACATATATGGCAAAATACTGCGCAATGTTCTGCAAAGTGAAGAAGCTAGTTAGACGTTTGTGGATGACATGCAATTTAAAACCTTTTCGGCAGTGAACTAGCGGTGCTTCTTAATGGGGAGTAGTTATCGGGGAGAATTTATTTTTCACAGATTTAACAGAGCGGTAGTTCAGGAGTCTGTCAGAAATGGGCAAAAAGAAAACACATCAACGCTGCAACAATTAACACTTTTGATAACTGATACACATTTTTTAAAATGAGCAACTATTGACAATTGAATGTTGATATCACCACTATCTTTTCATCTCTAATACTGGAATAAATAATAAAAACATCATATCTGTGGTATGTGCAAAAGAATTTGGGATTATTCTCTGGGCTGGAAAACAAATGGTTATATTTTCAATATATAGACCAAATAACTAATTTAGTCTACAGATGAAGTAAAACTTAAGATGATTATTAGTTGCTGCCAACAAATCATTCTGTTTTGCTCCTTTTCCTACATGCAGTCACGGCAAATGCTGCAGTCGTCATGTCCTCTTATGTACTTCCTCTGCTTCGTATATTTTTCTCTCTGTGTCTAGTACGTTGCATAAACAGGTGTGCAGGCTTTTCAAACCACCCATCGCAACAATCATATGCGCTCTCGAGTCTCACATTAAATATTTCATTTGCTGCTACTGGCCCTGCAAAAGCACATAATGGTGTTTATGCTTTTTCCCATCAGTGTCAGTCATACTAGCAGTACCAGCAGTAGTGCTAAAGCGAAACCCTGCTTTTAGTACGTTGTAAGTATTATCACCCGTCTCCATTCAGCCGGGAACATGAACCTTGTGGTACAGGTGGGATGAATTTAAAAAAAAATAGTTGTGTGAGTAGGGAAGCGACATCAACTGCATAATGGCTTTTCATTTGTGTGTCAAGTGCACATTGAGATCACTGTTTGTACCGAGGGTCCTCTCTCCCACTGCCACATGCATACAAAGGGAGCTCACATTAAAATTCACTCATAACAGCAGTTACATCATCCTGCAGTAGGAAACAAGGCAGATGAGCAAAAGTTGTCTTTTACTAGAACTCAGCATCACTACCAAAGACTGGCCCCTGGAGAGTTTACAAAATAACTGTGGTTGGCTTTTAAAACTGATTGTGATATTTACTCTTTGGGTTTTTAGCTCAGCTTTTCTAAACTCTTTGAACACTCACAGGTGTTTATCTTCATGATAAATTGATTTATATCAATGCGCCATTACATCTTGGTCCAATGTGATTTTAAATAACATTTAGGGAAAATAGTTTTGTTCGTTAAACACTTGTGACTCTTTCTTCCGCTGTCCTGCTCAGGAAAGGTCTAAGGTCAAAGGCCATCTTTGGCTATTACCTGTTTATTACAGAGATATTTTACTGTGCCATGTAATTTCATTACCAGGGGTCATTTTGATTGAAGATAAAAGACCTCTGAAACACAGCATCTACACATTAATACGAAACAAGTTCTAAAAAGCTAATTGGTGTGCCAGTTAATGGGATAATTGTCCAAGGTGACGGTCCAGTTTCATGTGGCTGTACAGAATAAGTGGCATACTGAATGAAAAAACCATTAGCATAAGTGATAATCATTTACTGTTAAATGTATCATGAAAATGGGGGAAAAACTGATGATGTGAGAAATACGCTTTTTAAATTGAAAACAAAAAAGGAAAGAGCGGTGCTCTGAAGCCGCTGAGTGGTCTGTCAATGCAGAGGGACCTGGACCCTTTCTTGTCTGCAATCGCTTTAGTTTTGTTTGGACTAAAACATCACAGGAGTTAGTGAACATTAGCATGACGTGCACCTCTCTTTGATGTCACATCCAGTTTATACACTCAATGTGAACATGAGAAGCTCCCTGGCACTATGGACAAGTGTTGAGAGAGCGCTGGCCTTGTTGGCCTTGTCTCATTGGTCAGGTGCCTTACAGTAATCAGTGACTGTGTTGGTGGGTCCTATAGATAACCAAAGAGTTAGAGAGTGATAAGGCTTCAGAACCAGATGCCAGCTTGGATGTTTAGCTGGATCTCTTTGTGTTTGGTATTTGAACGTTATCTCCTGAGGAGTGTGAGCCATGTGCAGGCCGGTCTGTTAGTGGAGGCTAATCACTTCTGTCATTAGTGCACCGGGGCTCCATTTCTACCACTGATTAGATCACACCGAGGGTAATGAATATCTCTGCCCTGGTCCGACACCCCAAAACCAAAAACATTGAGTTTCACGCTTAAATATTTTATTTGTGCTGTGTATACAGTAAATATCAGTTTGCGTGGCTCTTGTGATGTGATCTAACACTGTTGATTACAATGATTCAATGCTGTAAAAGATGATGTTCACCATAAACTTTTGATAATTTTACTGAGATCTTCTTAGGTTTGGGCACAGGTTTCGGAGTTTGGTTTAGTTTTGTCAGGGTTATATACGCACCACGTAAAAAAATAAGACAAAAGCAAATAAAGATAACTGGTGGAGAAAGGAATATGTGAAATTTTTAGGGCAGCATTTCATGGACATTTCCAACTGTAGATAAAAGCTGCCACCTGCAGTTTCTGAGCAGCCCTGACTTTTGAGTAGACCATCAGTGTGTGGTTAAAGGTCACCTCCTACTGGGTCTGAGCGCTATCATGGTCTTTTTTCATTTGAAGCCCTTTGATCCAACTGCATACCTAACTGAGAGAAAGAGTTTTACATATTGTGTGAAATAATGGTTCCAGTCAGTTCTTTGTTCCTGTGAATCATGTCAACATGCACGTACATGTGAATGGATGTGTGACCTTGCTTAACATGTTTGGAGATTCAGTTACACTGACTCACAGCTCACTAGGTTTGAGTTTCACACTGTGGTTGAGCAGTTGGTGTACCGTTACTGTGGAGGGTATGTTCATGTTTGATGGTGACAGTGTTTGCAGTCAGTCTTTGGTTACCTTTTCACGTACCTGTGAGGTAACTCGCCTTTTTGATCATTTACTGGAACAAACTGAGTGTTTCTGAAGCTGTCGATAACATTGTTTTGCTCCTTCAAGTCTAGTATTCAGTTTCTTTCCTGGCAGTTCACACCCACTTCTCCCTTGGGGTGATTGTACTTGAAGTGGGTCCACATGTCAATGTCATGTTGTATTTTCAGTCCAAAGCCTATAATGGCCTGGCACCACAAGATAATTGAATGAAGGTTGTCCAGACAAGAGAAGACAAATAGGTTGACATCTGATGGTACAGCTGACATGTAACCACTTCTGATGAAACTGTCTGAACTTCCCCAGCGGGTGCATTATTATTTTTAGCTGTAATACAAATACTCATAGAGTTACTGTGATAAAGTTCTTTGTATCGCACAGGGATTGTATCCACTTGTGCCCACATTATCATTATGTGTGTAATCAATATGTTTTTGTCTAGACATTGATTACACAAATACTCTTTGCTGTTTGTTGGAACACTCTGGCAAATAGTTTTTTTTGCTGGTTTCCTATTCATTAAAATAATGTACCTATTATTATCTGACTGAAATATTTGCATAATTAACATTGTACCACTTTTCATTTGGTCACATCGATGACATGACACAATAAATGGGGACGGAGAAGACTATTTCTTCAAGCCGCAACTTCCATTACTTGTATTAGGGGGAGGAGGATGGGTGAAACTGATGAGGATGTCAAATCTTTTGAGAGATGGCTGTTTCTCTTCTGTAAACAAATGTTATGTGATTTCCAATGCCACGGTCTTTTCTTTTGTTGGCAAACTCTTGTCCAGGCAGAGTTCTTTGGTGTTCGGACTGGTGTTTATTAAACCACTTGATCTGCAGGTTCATATCTGCCCATCTCCATCTGCCAAAAGCAGCATACATTAATAACGTTATCATTTCTACTGTGTGTGTCCCCCATGGCCAGCCACTGAGGCGTTCATAAAAATATGTGATTTCCGTAGTCAAGACATCTCTGACAGCTTGTCAACACCAAAGAATATGCACAGGAAGAGGTGGAAAGGTAAGTCAATGTTGGATTGAAGGAACACAGACAGAGGAAGAGTGAAAGAGACAGTCTTAGTGGCTCGAGAACGGATCCTCACTCTGTTAACCATTACCATGATTGCTTCATTCACCTGCCTTCCTAAACCAACCACTGTTTCTAGTCTTCTCACAGATGCAAATATCTGCACATATCACCCAAAAAATACAGTGAAATAAAATAAAGGTGAATATTTTTACTCAACACAGAGATGTTCTTTCAGTATTGGTCGACAACCCCTCCAGTTGCCTTGTTCATTAATTTTGAAGGAACATCATTGTTAGTCTATGTAAATGAGATACAGCGTTCCCATGTCAACCAGGAATAGATTCAGAAGAAGCTGTGGAAAGAAATGGCTTCTCTCTTCAGGGTGGCTGGTTTGCAGCGTGCGCAAGTTTTCTCTCGTGAAAAGGATCAAAGCAATCCTGTTCAGCCCTCAAGTTTGATATATGAATGTGGGAAATAAAACCTTCTTGAAGAAGCAACACCACTGGGAAACAAAGAGCAGGAGGCAGTGTAAAGGCTGGAGACCAGTGGGAAAATCATGTGTGTTGTTGAAGAGTACACAGCGCTCCTGCTGTCCACAAAATGTTCTTGCGAGATGACTGCTGATAGGATGTGCTGACTTCACGCTGGCTAGATACTGGGTTTATACCAGGGGCCTGTTCCAGAAAGCAGATTTAGTAAAAACCCTGTGTTTGTTTATCCTCATTTTGGGATTAACAAACTCAGGGTTTTCACTAAACCTGCTTTCTGGAACGTGCCCCAGCAGGTCTACAAGGTTGTAGAAGGGAATCTGAATCAGTATCAGTTGGGATTGAGAACTGGCAATTGTTTTTTTTTTGTTGTTTTTTGTTTTTTTACTTTAAATTGTGAAACCAAGATGAAATGAAACGCTGTTTTCATGTGATCACATCAAAAACAGAAAAACAGATGCGCTTCAGGGAGCAGTAAGATAATTGAACTGTCTGCGTGGCTGCAGAACAGAGAGACTGAGTAAATACAAATTGTGCTCTGTGTGTTTGTGTGTGTGTTTGTGTGTGTGTGTGTGTGTGTGTGTGTGTGTGTGTGTGTGTGTGTGTGTGTGTGTGTGTGTGTGTGTGTGTGAGAAAGAATC